>JAZHYW010038953.1:0-19004 GCA_037355805.1 Ixodes ricinus | reverse complement strand
ACTCCGCCAGACTGCCAGTGGCCATCGCGACGCGTGACAACCTTCGAAGAAGCCACGACTTGACAGCAAATATTCCAAAAGGAGGCATCTAAATTGTTTCACTTACGTAAAAAGACATGATTTATGCGACTTAAACTTGACACCGGTAGTTATATTTAAATTTTGCCAAAGTCTACATTTTCAGAAGTTAAAAATGTTGCTTCTACAAGACCTCCGATGCGGCGTTGCGCATTCCCCTCTATAGGGACATTTTCTGGAGTACAAATCCCGATCAAGTTACCAACTTAATCGCCGCTCTTCGTCGACGTCATCAACACGCCGCGATAAAGTTCCCTGCCAGTTGAGTTCGCCGCCGATTGAGATTAGGCTCACTCCCACCGGCGACGTCACGATAGAAGTTTCTGCCGGTCGCTTTTTCCAGCATAGACAGACTGGTCAGCGACTTCCCAGAGGCCCCCGACGCGCGGTAGAAGACCAGCCGCTCGGCCACTCACGAAATACCACAGCGGCCGACGAGGTCAATGCATCCTTTCCCGCACTTCCCAGGCGGACCACTCCTGTCGGGCGCCCCGCGCTAGATGCCTTCGCTTCGGAAGAGAAAGCCGCTGCAATCATGGATGCGCACCGCGCCGACCCCGCCGACCCCTCGGGTGACAAGCGGACACGTCTTTGGGACCGCTAATCTGCATGGTGTTTGTGGTGTGCAAGTGAGTGGCGACGGGAGTGCTGCTCGCTGTGTGAGCGGGGAGGAGCTGACGCATGGCTAGCCGAGAAATCCCTACGTGGGGGGAATGTAGGAAGGCGTCCCGTTAAAAAAAGAAGCGGACTTCTTCCGGGACTCCTGTGGGGAGGAAGTGGCCGAGTGGGCTAACGCGTCTCAGCTCGGAGCGTGGAGCGAAAGCTTGCGCTGGGAACCTCCTGGGTTCGAATCCCCACCGCCCCGCCCGTTTCGATCTGGATGAGCTTCGTACCGGCACGCGTTCGTATGATCACTACTGCGTGATGCACGTTAAAAACCCCAGGTTGGCGCCTGTTACCGCACTGGCTAAATTTCTCCTCTACAGCTAAGAGACCGATTACCCGTTGAGGCGCATCTCCCCATCAAGGCTGTATAAACATAAAGAGCAAACGAATGGGTCCGCAACCGCCTGCAAAGCCGCTGTCGCACTCGATTTCCACTGCGTCCAGCGCTTCATATTCCCTTGCCAAAGAGCTCATCGCTCGCCTGGAAGGAAGCCGCCGCCGAGAACACGAGACCAGCGATGTAAAGGGCGCCGGCGGGTCAGCGCCGCGGACGAGGATCGTGCCACGGAGGCCAAGCGCAAGCGCGAGGCCAGGCGACGACTGCACTCCACGCCGGCTGAACAGTTCACCGGGTGCGACGGCGAGGTTCCGGAGGGTGTTCGTGGAGTTGGCGTCGCGATGCGCCGTGTGCGACCGACTCTGGTTCGCCGGAGACGTATCCGCCATGATCCGGCGGCGTAGTCGGACGAGATGAAGCGGGAATCGGGCGCGTGCGCTTTGCGGCAGTGTACCGAGTACGGCTCCGCTGGTCTTCCTTCTTCACGAGCCGGAAAGGCTAAAAGTTTTTTAGATCGTTCACTGCGGCGAGACGCGAAAGGTTTTCATAAAAATAAGGGAGTACATTAATGTTGATTTCTGTATGATACAAGCGTCTTTGTGAGGGAATACCAGTAGGTATTTGAGGCGTGCTGTGTATTATATTTTTAAGTTTGGACTAGTGGACCATGCACGGGTGCGCTTTGTCTTATGCAAAAACTTTAGTTTTTACCCCAAATTTGCTTTTGCGGACTATGCGCCGGGTTGCGAGACCTATTTTCCGGTAAATGCGGTACCAGCATTAAGGTCCAGATGACAAAGTTTGAGAACTTTCCGCTCTCTAATACAAAATGTGTAAGCGATTTTTCGGAAACTTGTATTAAGAAAATGGAGACGAAAAGGCCTCAGATAGCAAGAGGAATAGCGAACGCTGCCTAGAACGCACTCCATTTTCTCATTGAATATGTTTTAAGAAAAGGTTCTGATAAGTTTTCCAATTAGATATTGGTGAACTCCAAAACTTTGGCATTAGATTCGGACTTCTGGCGCTACATTTTGGGTGAAGTGCCGGAGTGCGATGGTGCGGAATTCATTTATTGCGATAACTTAAACTTTTTTTTCTTCGTCTCCCAAACACACGGTAGACGGTGTAGGAATCGGAGTTGTAGATGAAAAAAAAATACTCCACACTATTTTAGTTGTTTTCATTGCGTGACACTATCACTCATAAAATATTTTAGGCATATTTTAAGGTGTGTTGATATCGCCTCTCAACACCTTTTTTGTTTTTTGATACCACAATTAAATACATTCGTCTGTTCTTCTTTTCTTACATAATAGACCTATTTATCTATGTTCGTTAACAAGTAAGGTTTTGCGTATATTCTCCGAAGAATACGTGCTTTTATTTTGCTGTGTACAGTACCTCATGCTTTAAGCCACCGGACGATTATATAAATATATATATATATACAGTGGTGTTTCACGAAAGGTGGACAAATTCGGATATTGCGAAAACTACGCGTCGCACTAAAAAAGGCTTGTGTCGTTTTGGTCCTGGTCCAGGAGCCTACTTAGAAAAATTAATAAAGCCCGAGATAATTAGATTGTTAATTATTTTTGCTTAATTAACTGTTTTAATATTCTGTTTATTGTGTGGGCTCGAGTATTGTTCCCCGCATCCTCAAGTCCAGAAATGAAATAGAAGTTGCTAACTACAAGTCCAGACCCAACTTCATTGACGTCCCAGTGGTGCAAATTCTAGGACATTCATATCCTCACACATTACTAAGCATCTCAAAAATCACTCGTTATTAGCAAAAGAACAACATGTTTCAGAAACGGTCGTAACGAAACTATTGGAAACAACGCATGAAATTAGTGAGTGTATAAAAACAACGTTCTAAAGTTGATACCATATTTCTGGATGACGCGAGGGCATTTGACAAGGCCTCCCACGACAAACTCCTCGTTAAACTAAAAGCTGTTCTTAATTCTGACTCGTTATTAAAATGCTTTCAACATCACCTAAAGGGAAGGCGACGCTTTGTAACATTCAACAATAAACCTTCTATCCTATCGCCCGTAACCTTAGTAAGTACCGCAAAGGACTGTTCTGGCACCGGTGTTGTTTTTAATATCTGTCAGGGATATAATTAACGATATAAATGTTCGCATAAACGTGTTCGAAGATGACTGTGTCCTATATTCGAAAGTGAAATCACGCAACGACCAAATAGCATTAAACAATAGCCTTAACCGAATTTACAAGCGGTGCAACGATTGGCAAATTACATTACATGAAAACAAATGTATGTGTATGACTGTCTCACGTAAGAAACGTCTCCTAGATTTTAGTTATGAGTTATGTGGTCACAAGCTTAACAAGGTATAACCCTTCAAATATCTAGGCGTTTTTGCTCCTTTTGAACTTAAATGGGGCCTTCACATTGACTAGATTATAAAAAGAGCCAACAGTAAGTTATAGATATTGAAATTGCTCGCCTCTAAAACATCAATCCGACCAATTCTTGAAAATGACAGTGCGGTTTGGGATCCTTTTCACACAAAAAATATGTAGACAAACTACAAATGATTCAAAGGAAAGTGCTTAGGTTTATCTTCAACAAATTCGGAAGAAACCACTTAACCTGGAAATTAATGCATCAAACGGACTTACCACTCCTGTCATTCAGAAGAGAAGATAGCCCGGCTCAAAAGGCTTTATCTAGTCGTGACTAGAACCATAAGACTATAACAAGGTAAATATATTACTTTTTCTGAAAGGATAAACACGTACCGGTTCACACACTTGAAAACAACCATCCAATGTCACTCCGACGTAGATGCTTTTAAATATTGTTTTTCCGCGCACTGTGTTCGATCGGAACAATCTGTCTAGAAATATAGTTAAATGTGCCAGTGTTTCCAGTTTCTTGAGCAACTTATCAACTGTGTAAATATGTTCATTTTTATAATCGGCGCTTTACTGACAAAGCTACCTTTGTGTCAAATTTGTTTCCTTTGACTAAACGGTCTCTTTCATGTATTGTAATTGCCGAGACACTGCAATTACCGTGCTGCTTGTTATGTAAAATAGTTGCCAACACACTGCTGCCCACCGTAGCTCAGTCCTTTCTTTCGGATTGTTGTGACAGGGGACTGCACTTACATTGCAAGTTTCTCTTGCATCCAGTGCTTCAACATTGTGCGACTCCTACTATATGTCATGTTGGGGATAATAGTATTGATAAATAAATAAATATATAAATAAATAAAAAATTATTATATAATAACTTACTTTGAGTTCGTGAAATGAAATTGAGTGATTCCGTAATATTGTCATGGATCAGTGTCGGGAGGTACTTCAAGCCACATTGTACTTAAAGTACTACTTCAAGTAGGTTTAGGAAACTTTTTCTTTACTAGAAGTTCATTCTCTGAGTATCTACTTGTACTTTACTTAAAGTATTTTTAGGGGCGAAGCTCCTTAGGGCTAGCCATGTCCGTATGTCCGTCCGCCGTAGGCCGGCGTCGGGTGCTCGTGCTTCTGCTCGTGATATCACGTGCTCACGAGCACGTGAGCACATGCTCACATGCTCGTGTAGGGCAAAACAAAAGTTGGAAAGAAAAAAAGATGAAAAAAATTATGAAAAAGAAAAAGAAAAAAAAAGAGTAGGGGGTTCTGAGATGCCATCCCATCTAGGTGCCTACATTTCTGTCTGTCTCAGGGTGAGGAGATCCATTGTTGCACTGAATGTATCAGCGCGTGACGCTCTCGCGCACTCGGTGCGTGACCTGCGCCATGCCTGGGCGCTAAAATGGCGTCTATGCATTAACCAAAGCTACGCGCTCGAGCTGAGTGACACCGGATTGTGCGCACTTCAAAATGCATAAAAAAACGATTGGGCGTGAAAATGGCTGAGATGTCACCACTCAAGCAAAAGCGCGCTTGTATGAAGGCACTCTAATCCCATCTGTCTGCTTAAAAAAAGTAAAAGAAGAAAACCACATATTCTCCAACTGCCATGAATGAAAAGGACCGAAAAGCTCGGCATCCAGCCCCTCAGCGTCTACGTACACAGCAAGCTGCTCCGGAGACCAGGGCGCGAGAAGCTGCTGCACAGCGTCAAAAACGCCAAGCGGACCCGGAGTTGAGAGCTCGGAAAGTGGCGGCAAAGCGTCAACGCCGACAGCAAGTAGCAATACCTATGACCAAAATCAATATCATCAGCACCACCCGAGCTTCGCCCCAATCAACATCATTCACCACGTGGAGATGCGGTAATTTTTTTTGTGGTACTTTCCGAAGAAAGTACAATTCCCGACTTCAAAGTACATTCCCCAAATTTGATTTCGTTAAATTTTTATCACGGTATGAATATTTGTCCACTCCAAAGAAATACTGGGTGGGATATTGTACTTTCACCACAAACGTGAGCAGACGACGCATCGCTCCCTTTCTTCAACTTCTCGGTCGGTCAGCGCACGTGAGGAGGTTTAAAATATTAGAGAGTTTTAGTAGACCGTTTTAGCTTTCTCGCTCCACTCTATGGAAAGCGGAGTCGCCATCAGCGCATGCGCGGCCCGCTCTGAGATTTGAGCGTGAAGCGTCAGCTCCGCTTTCCTCGCCTATTTTAGGAAGCACGTTCCACTATCAGTAGAGAGTTTTAGTAGATCGTTCCGATACCTCCGATACCCCCAATTATGCAAGCGCAAAGGCAGAGGCAGAGTATCGGGTATCGTTATCGAGGTCATCGGAACGATCTACTAAAACTCCTCTAGTAACGCTTCAGTAGATGGTGTTTTTATGCTTGGGAGCGCGCTTGACCGTTATGAGCCTCGCTGCACTAAGATGGCTGCGCATGCTTTGTTTTAAATGGCGTCCTCAAGAAAACGTTTCACGGTGATCGAGAACCTCTGGCTGCTCCGGGAAATCGCTGGCCGCAATCCTTTCACGGCCCCTGAACGGTGGGAACAGGTGCTGCCTTGTCTAAGCCAGCGGGCTGGATTTTTCTATGCGAGATTGCGACGACGACGTCGAGAGGATGACGTACGGGCGACGGGGGTGCCTCAATCTGAGCCCTGGGCCTCGGTTCCTCGGAGGCGGCAGCTTCTACTTTGGCTGGGCTACCTCCTTGGAGCCTGATGCTTGACCCCAGTGAACCACAGTGAGCAACAGCGCCATCATGTTCCTGGGGCTCCTTGAGGCACCGATCGAACGGCGTGCCGAATCCCCATGGCTCGCTGCTCACCCGCCCAATCCGCCTCCACGAAATCTGGACTTCTGCGAATCGGACTGCCATCCTCCCCAATACCAACAACTCATGTCGTCGTCATCTTGCATGTACATACTCATCACATTATCATGTTCCTATAGACGCGGCACCGCCGGCCTCCATAATACGAGCTGCTGCCTTTCCCCGGTGCCTGAAGACTGAAGACTAAAGCAGTCGGCAAACGGACAGATATTTTGTTTGGTTTAGGCAGCAAGAGAGTGCGCATTAGCGAAAGTGAGCGCTCCATTTATGTCTCTACTTTTTGTTTTCCCAATGAAATGAGATTTTTCTTCTTCATATGGTTCGGTTTGTGATAGGGTATCTGGGCCCGTTTGCTCGAAGCACTAACCGCGGCTAAAGTTAGCCGCAGTACCTAGGAGAGGGATTTTAAAATCACGTGACTGGCTCGGTAGGGATGCGGGGAAACATGGCGGTGCCCCGGTGAGTGAGCGCCGCTCGCTTTGGAACTAATATGTCGTTGTAGCTGCAATATCCAGCGCGTTAGTCAGCAACGAATGGCGCAGGAGGCTTTCGCTTTGCATTTCCTCACTTAAATCTCAAAGCATGGGCACTGACCTCGCCGCATTTTTTAGATAGTCTCTCGATTCTGGCCATTCCTAAGCCTAAATGAACGCGATAATTGTCGGCATGGCAACGTCTTTGGAAAGTGGATTGCCTTGACTCAATCGGCCGGGTATTGATAGCACACAAAAGCAGACAGCGTCCCACTAGACCTTTTTCTAAGGTTCCCAAGCGCCGAGGTGCATGCTGCGAGTGTAGTTACACGCGTTGCACGTGCTGGCGTCTGCAGTAGTAATTGTTCTAAAGCAAAAAGTCTAAAACAAATTTTGCCTTGCACGCGCGTTCGTCAAAGCCTTATTATGATTATTTTATTCGAATCTTTTATAAGAGGAAGGCCAGCGCGCGTGGACCGTAGAATTACACTTCTAGCGTTCTCCTCGATGCTTGGGTAATTTAGAAAAAGGTCTAGTGGGACGCTGTCTGCTTTTGTGTGATATCAATACCCGGCCGACTGAGTCAAGGCAATCCACTTTCCAAAGATGTTGCCATGCCGACCATTATCGCGTTCATTTAGGCTTAGGAATGGCCAGAATCGAAAGACTATCTAAAAAATGCGGCGAGGTCATTGCCCATGCTTTGAGATTTAAGTGAGGAAATGCAAAGCGAAAGCCTCCTGCACCGTTCGTTGCTGACTAGCGCGCTCGATATTGCAGCAACAACGATATATTAGTTCCAAAGCGAGCGGCGCTCACTCACCGGGGCACCGCCATATTTCCCCGCATCCCTACCGAGCCAGTCATGTGATTTTAAAATCCCTCTCCTAGGTACTGCGGCTAACTTTAGCCGCGGTTAGCGCTTCGAGCAAACAGGCTCTGATGTTTAGGTACATTGCGCGACATTGTTAGCAGGTACAATAAATATCCTGTTTTTATTTTCACCTTAAATTCGAGGGCTAACATCAACATGTTGGTGTGAAATAAAGCGCTCGTTTGGGGCACTAATCTGAGCGACAAACTTTCAGCTCTCTAAATAGCTGTCAAAAAAATAAACTGCAAATAAAAGCGATTTTATCGTGTTCGTATTAACAGTGGAGCGCAGTATGTATCTGCCTTGGGGGATGACATGAAACCACTTTGCTTGGCTACGCTTCTTTTCATTTCTTTTGTGTGTTTTTGAAAATGCGTTTTTCGGCTTCAAGCTCCCTCCTAGTTTCAGCCTTCACTTATGCTACGGTGTTTTCTTGCAATAGAAGGCCACGCAACACAGGCTACTTTTACAATGCTGAAGTCAACAGTTACACTGTAATTTTATTACAGGCAATATTACACGCACATCTGAGAAATAAAATGGGAGTAATTAGTAAATGCTTTTTTATTAAAATATTTCTAGATGCCTTCCAGCATAGTTGGATAAGTATTTCGCTCAGTACAAAAGCTTGGATATGATTCACTGTGATCAGTTTACGCATTCTTATATTGAGCCAAAAACAAAAACATGTTAGACTCCATGCATCATGCCCATGGTCTTCGTAGGGTTCGTCCAGCTGACAAATTATGCCTTCTGCGCACATCACTGCCCTGGTGCTTCACGACGAGCACCCTTTTGTGACCAGAAAAGTGTGAGCTCTGATTCTTCGATGACCGGCATATGGGCGTGCTGTGCGGTCAACGAAACAACAGTTGTCCAGGGGTGCTCCCTTCTCCCTGACGGCCTAATAAAAAGAAGAAAAGGCGCATCTTACAGCACTGCAGTAATTGAACACTACCAAAACATGTGATATGGGACTTGTTACTAATATAAGATAAAGTGTGTTTCCATGGTAGGCCTGTAAAACAATTTTTATCGTAAATGTAAAAAAAAAAGATTTATTCTTTTTATTTTTTATTTCGCTAATCTCTGAGGCCGTCAAACTGTGCATGCGAAGCCCGCTACGCCGGAATCAAAACGAAACTTCTGAAAAGAGTTCTAGTCTACTGCTATTGCTTAGAAGTCCATTGTTGTGTTTGATAAATTTTGCATTGTTTATGTCGGTCTGGTTTTCACCAGACAAAAACTTCACGTGGAATTTTCTTTCGACCGTTTTCGGTAACTCTTTTCGAAACACTGCCGGGTAACATATTCTGCCACTCATATTTTGAGGCATCGCTTTTAGTGCGAGGCTTGTGACCAGAACCGAGTTCATATCCAGCATTGACGCAGCATTCGTGTCTAATACATTTAGACTGGCATCCGCGACAAAAACAATGATGCAGCTCTCTTGCTCCCTAGACGCTTGACCAAAATAAGGCGGCCTCAAAGAATATTGGCAGCATGGCATGCACTTTAAAAATGGCTGCATTCAAGTCTCTATTATTTTCTAAACCTACCAAGGAAATCCAAGGAGACCATTCCCGGAGGAAAACTAAAAAATTCAAAAATTACGAGCGAATATGAATAAAAACCCGATCCTTGGGAATGATTATCTACGTTAATGCGAATAGCATCAAACGGTGCAGGAGTTATGCGCGTTCGTCAGGTGGCCGGTACACTCTAGATACGCCAGCCCACTCTTGAGGCGATTCTAAATTTGTTGACACTTTCACAGCCCTGCGCACGATCTCCGCAGCCCAGCACGTGCGTTTGTGTCACTTAAGGCTCTGTTATACTCCGACGTAACGCGTGCGCGCGTGCGAGCGCGTCACAGCGACGTCACGTTGGCGAAAAACCCGATGCTCTATACTCCGGCGTCGTGGCGTAACCGACGTGACGGGCGGCGTTCGACGCAGCTCGACCACCTCGACGCCAAAATGGAGCATGCCGTATTCCGCGCCGTCCGCGCTGGCGGCGCCGGACCAGGACGCATCACGCGCTGGCTCCCGGCAGCCCTCGCGCGGGAAGCGCGGCGAATACGAGCACTAGCAGACGACGGGGAGCAATACTCCGTGTGGCGTCATGTTTGAAGAATCGGACTCGGTCGTCGAGAAGCTGATTGAGAGAATTCTGTCCTCACCCGTGCTGTCTACGACACGAGGAAGCTTGATACCGTTGACCGTGCGCTTGTCAAAGATGTACCGTATGTACATTGACCGCTACCGCTTGCGGCGCAGGCGGTGCACCAACAGTGCAAGCGCGAGTTTTCGTCGTGCAAGGTACGTCCACGCCATCGCTCGAACTTGGCCCTCAAGAAGCGCGAGAATTTTCGTCTGCCATTCGAAACGAAAAAGGAACCGGAAGTGGCGCACTCTCGCAGGAAACGTGCCCTCGTGGTCAGATTCTGCGCATGCGCCGCGCCGGCGGCACACCGACGCGCGCCGCGGGAGTTGCCAGAGCCCGCCGGAGTATAAAGAGGGCGAATTTTTGACGCGCGCGGCGTGACTCGACGTGACGTAGCCGACTTCGGCCAGCGTTCGCTGCGCGCGCGTTACGTCGGAGTATAACATAGCCTTTAGGAAGGCGAGCAAAGCACGCGCCATACGCACAAACACTCAAAATGGTACCGACCAGACTTTCTGGCGTCTCAGCTAGTCTCAGCTAGTGCCACTAAATAAGCTACGCTACAGAGTAACGACACTTGGCCATGTTGTGGCTTAAAATCATGACTGCCAGTTATCTGAAGCTTTATCTGAAATCACAGGAAACGCTTTTCCGTACTCCACAAATGTTTAAACAGTCCGCGACAGAGAAAAGTAATATTACAAGAGCTTTCTAACACCAAATCGAATGCTGAGGAAGTCGCACTTTTGAATCATGACGATCTGCAGTTGCGTCTGCTCTGCACAAGCCCCAATATGGCGGCGGCCACAACAATGTCGGGGAACGGAGTGCCGATACTCTATGCGCAGCTCATTTAGTGGCTCTAGTCTCAACCAACGGTACTCTAAACGGTTGTTTATATCTTTACCATAGGACGCGCTTTACAGCGCTGTCACAGCTACCAGTAGCGCGTTCTATGCACGAGGCTCATTCCGCTCTCGTGAGGCTGAGCACGGCCGCTACATCACCCTCTCCCGAGCGCGGGAGAGGGTGATCTAGCGGCCGTGCTCAGCCTCACGAGAGCGGAATGAGCCCTCGTGCATGGAACGCGCGCGCACCGGTAGCTGTGACAGCGCTGTAAAGCGCGTCCTATGGTAAAGATATAAACAACCGTTTAGAGTGCGTTCAATGACTGCCTTCATAGCTCTGTGGTTAGCGCGTCTGCCTGCTGATCAAAGGGTCAACGGTTCGAATCCCAGCCGGCGCCGGTCTTTTTTATTTATTTATCGACCCGCGGCGTAAGAGGTTAGATAGCCAGATAGATAGATACATACATAGGCGAAAAAGTGCGTGAAGTATCCAAAGAATGCTATTCGCATTAATAAAGTTGAGAGGAATGGTTTCTTTTGGTGCGGCTTGCGAGCGCTATGCTCGTGGTCAGCTTTCAGTGGCATTTTCAACAGGAGGAGTGCCTCAACAGGTATAATCGGCGTTCAAGCACTTGCTCTCGTGCATCTGACTGCATAGCCATAGAAGGTTCACAAAATCGCGACGACCTTACCGACACCGTGCTGGTTGCAAAGTGATGCTCGTTCACTTCGTTTGATTATGCTCTTTTGTGTTACAAATGGAATGGTTTAATTTTCACGCGTGGGGCGTACGCTTTACTTCTTGATTCGGCCTCTTTCAAGCTGAGGTCATGGTGAAAAACATCGACGCGTATTGAGTAAGTGCAGCCCAGCTAGTGCAGCCATCTTGAGATCTAAGCGATCACGCTGAGGACGCTGAGGGCAGTCCGCTCTGCAAGTTGTGAAGCGGAGCGTATAGACAAGTGTCTGCTCTGCTCCATGGGCGCCGCCATGTTTGTTTTTGCCGACGCCATGACACAGTAGGGGGCTGCGCTTTTTGCGAGACTCCGTTTTTTTAGAAACCTTCGCAGATATGGTAATGCAAGAACGTCTGAAATGCATAATCACGAAGCTCCAAGAAAAACTCCGATGCAACGAATCCAGTAAAAAGCAAAAATATTTTTATGCGCAGCCCCTCTCTTCACGAGAGCCTGCGTTTGAGATTATTATTTCCCATTTTTATCGCTGGGGGCGAGGATTTCGGACACTGGTCGCGGTGGGGACGGATGCTTCTTGCAGAGCGTAAAGTGGAGCATAAAGGGCTCTATAAAAGTGGCATACTAAAACTCACAGATTACAAACGCGCTCGTCATGACTTGCCCTGACACTGCCCATGTACACCTTGTTGTTTTTTTCTACAAAACAAAAGTAAAGACGTAAATTATTGGCGAATCAAAAAAGTAACTTTTACTCTACAGAGCAGCTGTGCTAAGATCAATGAAAACGTGAAATTTACGCAAACCATGCAGGGTCTCACCTGTGAGCACAGCTCCAGTTTCGCAAGGGTAAACCACCTATGTTTGTTCATGTCAGCGAGCAGGTGGCCGAACTCTCGTTGATGTGACCCACGATGAGGTTCACAATACTGGAGAACACCGACAAGTTCCATCCAAACGCTCATCCAAGTTCGAACAGACGGTTGCGATAGGCCAGTCGACAAAGATCCATGCAAAGCGTCTCGCCAGATTGGCAACACCCTGCGCCGGTCTGTCAGGTGCTGGGATTTGGAGGCCCACTTGCAGAGCAGCCAGGTCCTTCTTTAAGCGGGATTGCATCCTAAAGGATTTCTCTTCTATGTTGGCAATTTCCAGCAAACCGCGTTCGGAAAGGAAGCTTCGGCGCTTCATGGCATGAGGGATACAAATCATTGATTCGATGTCTTCGCCAGCTTAATCTCGTTAGTAGAAGTCTCCTTCCTTGATAACCGCAGGGATTCATCGTGCAGGTGCCTTGCTAGCCTTGAGCAACACTGTACTCGTACTTCGCAAAAAGGTGTACTCGGAATGCGCAACCTTCGTCCTTTTTTTCATTTTTAGTCTTTTAGTCTTTATTTATTTGGCTCTCGAGAGCCGCGGCACCGCGGAAAGGCAGCAGCCCGTACCATGGAGGCTCGCGGTGCCGCGTCTAGTGAACATGATAATTTGATGAGTAAATACATGCATGATGATGCATGTATATACTCATTTCTACTTCGAATACGTAAATCTGTTTCAGTTTTACTTCGAGTGGAGCAGAAGCTACATGAGCGAGTGCCGGCCTTTCAGCGTCCTTGACCAGCACGCGCGCTCGTGCAGTGCAAGTACCGTTTAGATCAACATGCTCATGCTTATACCTTCGGCTTCACTCGCACACAGGGTGGAACGATTATATATTATATTTTTATAGCTTAATATTCTTCGGGTGTGTGCCTACTCTTTTGTGTTTATTATTCTCGCCTTCGTTTTTACTACCTTTACAAACACGCTCCCTTCACATTCTTGGTGTTAATCGTTTAGTTTTTTGTTGTCTTACTAGTACTATAAACGTCTACTGGTGGGGCTACGCAAGCGAATTTTCGAACGCTCTCGAAACGCTCTTACGCTGAAGAAAAACGGTCTACTAAAACGCGTTTTTGGACCTCCGCTTTCCATTCCGGCGAAGCGGGCCGCGCATGCGCAGTTTGGCACCCTCAGAGCGGAGCGGAAAATGGAAACGGTCTACTAAAACTCTCTATTAGGACAGCATAATTAATCATAATGTAGCAACTTAGTCTGCGGTGCGGAAAAATTAAACTTTCAAGTCGAGGAAAAAAAAAAAACAAGAGGAGAACGTCACAATGTTTTGATGTGTAGCGTGGAAACTACATAAATATTTAATACATACATATATACATCTAAAAAGCGTCAAGCAGCCGAGTGGCCGAGTTGGGACGAACGTTGCTTCCACTGGTGTCCCGTGCTGCGAGTCTCTTCTTCCTCTTCTCGCGCCCACTGATCACTACAATATTCCCACCCTAGCTTGGAGGCGCAGTGGCCAAGCGTTTTCTTTTTAACGCTAAGACCAACAGTGTCACGCATAGTTTTTTTGAGGACCCCTCGTCAGTGGCGTCACGAGGGTTAGCGGCACCCGGGGCGGTAGCCCGCCGCGACACCCCCCCCCTTCCCCCCCCCCGCTCTCCCGTGTCCCGCCGCGACTCCGCCCCCCCCCCCGCTCCTGCGTGGGCCGCCGCGACTCCCCCCCCCCCCCCCGTTGCCCACCGCGACACCCCCTGAGCCCTGCACCCGGGGCGGTCCGCTCCCCCCGCCCCCCCCTTGTGACGCCACTGCCCCTCGTCGAGGTCGGATGAGAAGGAGGTGGGAAAGGCGGTGTTGCTGTTGAGTCCAGGTGGGCAGGCTTGACTCGGTCGATAGCTACAACTTGTTCTTTGTTCTTGACAAGGATAGTGAACGTCTTTGTATTTCTCTGTATAACGGGGAATGGACCTTCATATGGAGGTTGGAGTGGTGTCTTGACGCCTTCGTTTCGAAGAAAAACGTGTTTGCACTTCGCGAGATCAGTACTGATGAAAGTGCTCCGTGTGGAAGGAACTCGTGAAGGTACAGGCCGCAAGTCCTGCATCAGGAGCCGCAACCGATGAACATAATCTTCCGCGCTGGCAATTGGGGGATTGCTGGCTTTGTGAAAGAATTCTCCTGGTATGCGAAGGGACGTCCCATATACCAACTCCGCTGCGCTACAGTTCAGATCGCTCTTGAACGCTGTCCGGATGCCGAGCATAACCAAGGAAGCGTCTCTGTCCAGGGAAGTGTTTTTCTTGGGCTTTGATGGCCGCTTTCAATTGTCGGTGGAAACGTTCGACCATTCCATTGGACATCGGATGGTAGGCGGTAGTGTGTATGTGGTGTGCACCCAAGAGCTGCGACAGATTGTGGAACAGTAGCGATTCAAATTGTCGTCCGCGATCTGTGGTAATGGTCTCGGGTACGCCAAACCGGCTTATCCACATTTCGACGAGCGTGCGGGCGACAGTCTGTGCGGTTATGTCTTTCATGGGAGCCACCTCTGGCCATCGAGTAAACCTGTCAACGCAGGTCAACAGGTAACGGCAGTCGTGCGATGGAGGAAGCGGACCGACGATATCGACATGAATGTGGATGAATCGCGCGTCAGGTGGGTTGAAGGCGGTCAACGGGGTCACAGTATGACGTTGAACCTTGCTGCGTTGACATTGGATGCAAGTTCTTGTCCACTCTCGCACGTCTGTGTTCATGCGTGGCCAAACAAACCGAGATCCCACGAGTCGCTGTGTAGCACGAATTCCGGGATGAGACAGTGAATGGACAGCATCAAAAACCTTGCGACGGAATGCTAGGGGTACAAACGGGCGGGGACGGCCAGTGGACATCTCGCAGGCCACAGTGACAGAAGAACCTTGCATCTGGATGTCCTCGAAGGTGAGTGTTTTAGATGATGTTCGTAGGTGTTGGAGTTCCGTGTCTTCTCGCTGGGCTGCCGTAAGTTCCGTGTAGGATATCTCGGGACAGTCGGAGATGCAGAGGTTGACACCTATCCTGGAAAGTGCATCGGCTGCGGTGTTGTCAGAACCTTTCACGAATCGAATATCAGTAGTAAATTCTGATATGTAGAGAAGGTGTCGTACTTCCCGAGGCGTATGTGCCGCGCTGTTTGACGTTAGTGCGTACGTGAGGGTTTATGATCAGTGAGAACATAAAATTGGCGGCCTTCGATGAAGTGTCGAAAATGTCGTATGGCGAGATAAATGGCAAGGAGCTCTCGACCAAATGTGCTGTAGCGAGCTTCGGTGGCACTTAAACCCTTCGAAAAAAATGCGAGAGGATGCCAGGTGTTCTCAACCAGTTGTTGGAGGACAGCCCCGACGGCGGTGTCTGAGGCGTCGACGATAAGAGAGATGGGCACGTCACTTCTGGGGTGCATCAACATGGTGACATTTGCGATGGCCTCTCTCACTGCCCTAAACGCGTCCTCCGCTTGCTGCGTCCATTGCAGCGGTGTTGCCTTCATCTTTGGGTTTTGGAGGAGGTCGTATAGCGGTTGAGACATATGGGCGCAGTGGGGGATAAACCGACGGTAAAAGTTGACGAGTCCAAGAAACTCTCGAAGTTTCGTTGCTGTTGGTGGTCGAGGGAAACTGCGGATTACTGACACCTTGTCAGGAAGCGGTTGGATTCCCCGAGAATCGACGTGATGTCCAAGAAAATCGAGCTCTTTGACACCAAACTCACACTTCGTCGCATTTACAACCAGGCCATACGTTGTCAGTCGTGTGAACAGTTGCCGAAGGTGACTGGCATGCTCTTCAGGCGTGGTGCTGAAAATCAGGATGTCGTCCAGATATGCGAAGCAGAAGGACATCCCACGCAGCACTTGGTCTATAAACCGCTGGAACGTTTGAGCAGCGTTGCGTAGGCCGAAAGGCATTCGCACGAACTCGTACAATCCAAACGGAGTTGTGACCGCAGTCTTTGGAATGTCTTCGGGTTCGATGGGAATCTGGTGGTATGCTTTAACCAGGTCTATTTTACTGAAGATCGTAGCACCCTGAAGTAATCCGCCAAAATCTTGAAGATGGGGTATTGGGTAGCGGTCGGGAACCGTAGCTTGGTTGAGGGCCCGATAATCCCCACATGGTCGCCAGTCACCCCCTTCTTCGGCACCATGTGTAGAGCTGACGACCAGGGACTCGAAGATGGACGGACATACCCGAGTTCAAGCATATGCTCAAACTCGTGTTTGGCAATCTGAAGTCGTTCTGGTGGTAGCCGACGTGGGCGTGCAAAGACAGGGGGCCTGTGGTCTTAATGTGGTGGGTAATATTGTGTTGAACCGACCGTTGAACCGTGTTTGGCCCAAACACAGAGGGAAACTCGTCCGCGATGCTTTTCCACTTTGAGTCGGTCTCCGCACGTGGAAGAAAAGGACTCAGAGGTGGTGTCTTGGATACCAACACTTGGACGCGAAGTTGCGTCTCGGTATCGATGAGTTGGTAGTGCCGTAAATCGACGGTGAGACCGAATCGTCTTAAGAAATCCGCCCCGATGATGGCCTGCCTCACGTCAGCGATCATGAAGATCCAACGAAATGTCCGCTGGAGACCGATGTCCAAAGTCAGTGACTTTTCTCCATAGGCTTTTATTGTGGATCCATTCACCGCTTGCAGCGGGGGAGTTTCTTGTCGATATCGGCGATCCTCTGATGTAGGAGGTACTACACTGACTTCGGCGCCAGTGTCTACTAAGTAACGAACTTTGGTTGAACGGTCGGTCACGTAAAACAGACGGCTTGATGATATAGGGCTCTCGACGTTTGCCGCCTTCAGCGAGTGCCCATTCCGTTTTCCGAGAAGGAGCATGGCTGTCGGCACTGGCGAGCAGCGTTCCCATAACGGAGGTGATACCAGCACTGCTGTTGCTGAGTAGAGGCACTCGACGAGGTGGTGGTTTGGTTGTCGACATTTACTCGACGGTTGGCAGTAGTGACTTCGGTACTGCGCGATGATCTTGAGGGTCGTTGTTGAATGTTTCGAAACTGCCTGCTGAGGTCGTCGATCTTCTGTTCCATGCGCACATAGGCTGCCAGGAGATCAGGGGCTTGTGGCTGGGTGTTGTGATCAGACACAGATAGGCGTGACGTCGGGTTGTTCGTCTGTGGATGGACAGATGATATTCCAGGTGAATAGACGTCCATCATCTGGTCTGCCATGCGAGCCAGTGTCGTGACGGACTCCGTGGTGGTAGTGGTCAGGACGAGCCTGATTTGCTGCGGCAGACGTTGGAGAAAAAGTTCTCGCAAGATTGACGTGTCCATAGTCCCTGCCTTATCACCGAGAAGTTGCTCCATTCGTCGGAGAAGTTCTGTGGGTTTTCTGTCTCCCAATTCTTCGGCTGTAAGCAGCTGCTGTATCCGTCGAGGCTCAGAATCCGTCGTACGCCGCACGAGTTCCGTACGTAACGTCTCGTAGGGGTTTTCTTCAGGCGGAGAGCGCAAGATGTCACGGACGATGGCTGCGGTTGACTGGGAAAGAGCGGCAACCACGTAGTCAAACTTGGTAAGGGAGGATGTGATGCGATGTTTACGAAATATCGACTCCGCAGTAAGAAACCATAGCTCTGAATCCGAAGACCAAAACTCTGGAAACTTGATAGGGCTGCAGTCGCCTGTACCACGGTGGGCGTTTCAGAAGAAGCCGCGTCGTTGCGAACGTCCATTGTGAAAAGTCAATGTGTTGAGTAGCTCACCGAGAACACAGCTGAGACTAGGCAGCTTGCAGAAGGTCGATGTCGTTTAGATCGGGTCACCAATATGTAGCGTGCAAACTACATAAATATTTAATACATACATATATACATCTAAAAAGCGTCAAGCAGCCAAGTGGCCGAGCTGGGACGAACGTTGCTTCCACTGGTGTCCCGTGCTGCAAGTCTCTTCTTCCTCTTCTCGCGCCCGCTGATCGCTACAGATGCATTATCTTTTGTATTTTCCTTCAACTTGAGAGTTTCTTTAATTTTTTCGCAGTCTAATCTCAGGTGTCACATTATGATTAATTATCACCAGCTCGTTTGCACACTCACTGTTTTTTCATTAAGGAGAGGACAGTCCTCTAGGAGAGGATTTCTTGCGGAAGCTCACGAGGATGACGTCATGCTCTCTTCTATTACATTTAACCCCTTGGTGCAACAATCTAGTGTAAGCGGCGCAAATTCAGAGTAAGGACTTTGAATTTGGCTCCACTCTGAAATTAATTATCTGCAGGCCACTTGACTTTATCAAATATTCGCTGCCGTTTTGAAAATAGGTCATGCACTCCTGATTACCCCTGGGCAATGCATACCAGTTAAAAAATCACAGTATAGGGGAATAGAAAGGCGTATTGTAAAAGCTAGTCTGCTGGGCAAGTTGGTAATGGATATTTATATTAAATTAGCGCAAAAAAGACGGGACAAAAAGACGAATACGCACACAGGACAAGGCAAAAGACGAAGAAGCACACAGGTAAAAGACGAAGAAGCACACGCTTGTCCTGTGTGCTTCGTCTTTTTGTCCCGTTTTTTGCGCTAATTTTAATATGAATGAAAGGCATCATGAATGATTGTGTTAAAATACTTGTACTTTACTGAAAAGCACATTGTGTTTCTAGTACTTTCCTACTCAAGTACATGACCCAGTGTACTTTCTACTTTACTTGAAGTACATCACATCTCGTTTACTTTGTACTTTACTTGAAGTACCTTTTAGATGTTAGACTTTACTGTCATGGATGAATGCG
>JAZHYW010038952.1:0-12560 GCA_037355805.1 Ixodes ricinus | reverse complement strand
CTCCATCACATACCCCCTTCCACATTTAGGTTCCGGGACCTAACAAGTGCCCGCTCTCTCCCAGTTTTTTAAAAACTATCTAGATATATTGGGTGGGTGCTCGCTCGGTTCGTTACGGCATACGCATTAGCCTAGACTCTACAGCTCTGTTTTTGTGTTTCCCGGCTCAAAGCTTCTCGTGGCAATAAAATGAAAGGTGACAGAATACACATGAGGCTCTGGAAATTGTCTGGAAGTGGCAAACAACCTGCATAATGCACACAACCTCTCCTAATCACCCCAGTACAAACTGTACAACACCGTCAGCACAAACACGACACGTTTTGCATTGTACTTTGAAATTCCACTGGTAAGCACCACAATGTATCGCTTAGATTAGTCCCCTTTACGAATGCTAAGTTTAATAACAGGTAATAAAAAAAAAAAAGGCAATTCATTGTGTTGTGCAAACAGTGTTGCGCTCTACACATGTCAGTGTGTTCCATACCATCCTACGGAGTTGATTACGAATAAAATACACCTCAACTCGATACTAGCATTTAATAGGGGAAAGGCAACAATGTATAGTCAAAGCAGGTTGGTGACTCACCAATTTGACAGAGCCTGAAGTGCTGCATTCATATAGCATGTGTTGCCCAAATTCTGCAGCCCCTGTTAGCCCTGCAAAAAAATCGACATTAATTTTTATTATTTTTCTATTCGAAAAAGTTTTTTTTTTTCCTGCGCCAATTTTAAATTTTTAGGTCGGAAAGAACAGATGTCTCTGAGCAAGAACCATTTGAGCATACTGAAAACACCGTAGTACAGGCCCAAATGAGACACTGGCATTGTTATCTCCGACAACACTCCTATCACAGTAGGTGTGTTGATGTCAAATAAGTTACTCTGCTATTCCACAAACTAAGCCAGATGTAGTATTCCAGCCCAATTGAGATGAAGGGTATTAAAATTGGAGTAGCGTCATACATGTAATATCAGGAGTGTGTTAAAATTGTTTATTTTTACTGATTTATTAAAAAGCCTCATTATACATTTTGAACCTCGATTTAACGAAGTCACCGTGACCCGCCAACTACTTTGTTAAATTGGGAACTTCGTAAAATCGAGGGAAGGAGCCTCAGTGCATAGGCTGCGCGAGGAAATCGAATTTGTTCGTTAAATTGGGAAATTTGTAAAATCGGGTTTTGTTAAATAGGGGTTCAACTGTATACCGTTCATCCCTAAGCTGACAGTGCGGTAGGAGTGACACGCTTGTCGGACAAATCAGCAGCCTCCCCTTCACCACCCACCCCATTTTCAGCGCATGGGCATGTGCGAGGGAGTGTGATCACGTGGCAAACGAAGGGGGAAGTAACTTTTGTCCGAAATTTGAGCAATGGGCTAATCTTCTAGGGGGAGGATGGCGACATTCGGGTACACAAACGAGGGTCGGAGAAAGAGAAGTTCCTCCTTTCCCTCCTCTTGAACTGTTTGGTACAGTGCACGATTTGTGAGTTGAGGCGGAAAGCTAAGAAGGAGAAAGCTGAAAAATCGTTTCATGGCCCCTTTAAGGACAAGCACATCAGAGGCCATGAGACGTTTCTTGCTATTCGTGCGTTGGTAAGATGTTCTCATAAATTTTTGCCCAATTGTGAATGGGTCAAAACTCTCTCATTGGTTGACTATGCAGTGTGCACAAGCTGTGGCGCCACGCCCGATCGGCAGCCGAGGACGCTCTCGCCCTCACCCCTTGACCAAAATCGGACCCCAGGCGCTACAAGCCGTGGTCACTGACAAATCTAGCGCTGACGCATTAACCTTTATTGCAGGATACTTTTATGTGGGGTTACGCAGGGTACTTCTACACAGAGCACCTTCGGTTAAAACACCTTTGTGTAGGATACTTTTACGTAAGGATATCTTTACACAAAACACCTTTATGTAGGATGCTTCTACACTTGCGCAGAATACCTTTCCATAAAACATCTTTCGATAGATTATCTTTGCATACAATGCTCTTATATAGGAAACTTTTATGCAAGATACACTTTAGACAAAGCAACTTTGTGTAGAACGCTTTTATGTAAGATACTTTTACATAGAATATCTTTAGACAGAATATGTTTCTGTAAAATTCTTTTATGTAAGATACTTTTACGCAGAATTCCTTTAGGTGGAATTCTTTAGTGAAATACTCTGCGTACAGGTACGCAGTATTTTTATCTGGGCCCGAAGCCTCACCTCTAGGCTTGAGTCCGTTTTCTTGGTCAGCCTCGTCGTCGGAGTCTGGATCCTGGGCTGGGGACGAGGCCCCCTGGGGACACGTGCGGCTCCCGCGGGGCGTGGGCCGTCCCCTGGGGAAGGGTCCTGTTGCTGCGTGGGGAGGCGCCCAACAGGGGCGGCCGGTTGTTCTCCAGGAACACCTCGCTCTCGCACAGGTAGCACCAGACCCTCAGGGTGCTCAGGTTCAGAGTCACCGAGTGCTCGCAGCAGCCCTGCAGGAGGACAGGACGTGCTCACGACAATGCCGGGACGTCCCGTCGAAGCCGCCACCAAAAGGAGACGGAAACGAGATTGATTCGGTTTGACCTGCAAACCGCATCAGTCGTCCACTTCCGAAATGCCATAGTACCGCCCCTGCCGGGGAGCAACTCCAAATAAACTACCGTAACATCCCGAGTGTACGCCCACCCTCGAACCTTTGGCCTTTGTCAAAATATCTATGTCGAAGAAAATCCCGATATATTGCCCACCCTCACAAAAATAGCAATTCCGAAGAACTGGGAACACGTGGGCAGACCTTTCTTTTTAGATGTCTCTGGACGCACGCACGTATGCACCAAACGAGAAAGTTGCGCGAGAGCCGTTCCCCTGTGATTGACAAGGCGCTCCGACGCCAAAGTATTTGCCAACGCGATCGTCGGCTTCCTCACTTCTCCGGCGTCGTTCTTCGTCATTCTTGTCACCCGCTCGCTCGCTCTCTGCGCCTAATATTTTTTTTTTTGTCCCCTTTTCTTTTTTTAAAGTTTAGGTTAGCAAAGGCTTGGGAGCCTAACAAAGGAAACGTAGCAGTTTTAGAAACGTGCTTTCACAGAACAAACATTCGGGCTCTATGCCAATCCACGCACTCATCGCGTCTATGCAAGCAACGGACTTTGCAATGGTAAAACATTCTTTCAAAAAGACGGGTGGGCGAATCTCGAAGATTCAACCACCCACATTTTTTCCCCAATTATCTCCAGTGAAAAGGTGGGCGTTCGTTCAGGAAATTGCGGTAAGGCCTCCACATGGAACACGTTGAGTGCCACTGCCAAAATTAAATGGTAGTTTCAGTGCCGGGCTATAACTCTATTGGGTTCTAAAACTCGAGAGTTTCTTACTTCCATCGTGTCAGCTGAAGTGGTTGCAGGATAAAAGGCAACTTATTCTTAACAACCTGTGTTGTCTCACTGCTCACGCTACGCCTCAGATGCCTTATTTCAATGGACCCAAACTAGCCAACTGGCTATGGGTCCATCTCAGTGGCATAGCCAGGAATTATTTTCAGGGAAGATGGAGATGGGATTTCCATGACCCGGGGGGAGTGGGGGCTTTGCTTAATCTTGGCGTGTAGTAGTCAATGTACTGTACAGTTCACGGGTACAGACACGGCAGTCTCCAACCTCCAATGAACAAAAAGCAAGGGCGCAAACGAGCTGGTGTACACATTGCACATGGTTGAAAAAACCCAAGACTGCGGATAAATGACACAACATTAAAATGACTCTATGGAGACTTTTTAGTGTTGGGGTCGTTTACCCGCAGTCTCGGGTTTTTTTCAACCATGTCCAACCTCCAGTTGGCTGGAACAATAATTCGGTAGTCATTCAATATTTGTCTTCCTTTACTAAAAAAATATATCTAAAAAAAATGAAAGACGTTACAATTCTCTGAACTGCTAAATTAGAGCACAGCTCTTGAAGAGGCAGAGGGGAACATATGCCCCTCCTCCCCCTTTCCTCCCATTTAGCGGGAAAATTGCGTGTAAATGCTACCGCTAAATTTAGCGGGGAAACTTTTTTCTGCTAAATTTAGAGGGGAAATTTTTCCGCTAGATTTAACAGAAAACATTTTTTCACTAAATTTAGTGGGGAATTTTATCGGCCAAATTTAGCGGGGATTTTTTTCCGCTAGATTTAGCGGGGAAAGTTTTCCGCTGAATTTAGTAGGGAAATTTTTTTCTAATAAATTTAGTGGGGAATTTTTTTTGCTAAATTCAGCAGTGAATTTTTTCTCTCGATTTTCCTATAATGCAGTGCGCGGTTACGCCTGCTTGTATTATTCCTTTGTTACCATAATGCAATGTGCGCGGTTACGCCGACGCCCGACACCGCTCAAGCCAGGAAGGCACCGAAGAGCTGCGCTCTAAAAGTGATGATTTTGAGGGGGGTGGGTGGTTTGACCCCCGAAACAACCCCCGCTACACCACTGGTCCATCTGCTTTTACAGTAACATGTATGTGCACTGATAATTAAATTAATTGAATTGAGTAGGAGAGGGGTTACACAAGACCTCTTGTGAGCAGCACCTCTTAGTAACTGGTTCAAAAAAGGTGCTCCACAAGACCTCCAACGAGCAGTGAGTAACGACGACACCCCTTGAACCTCTTCGGAATGCGACTCTTTTTGAACTCCTTCGGAATGTGAAGGTAGGGAAAGTGATAAGATGCAGCCCACCTGAAAATGCAGGGTGCTGTGGTCCTTGAAGGCCTCCTCCACAGCCCACATAGAGGCAGTCCCGGCACAGGCAGGCCCATAAGCTGGGGCCACTGGCTCCACATGATTCGCACCCGCCACTGCTGCAAGCGGTAACCAACGGCCTCAGCAAATCTCTTTCCTAAAAACCCACGTCTTGTAGCAGTCAGGGCAGACTTTAAACTAAGAGTCTTCACCCCACTAAAATAGGAACAAAGCAGGTCCCACAATATCCTTTTGCCTTTACCTGAAACCTTAACTATGTCATCGTTAACACTTTCTACAGTCAGTAACCCACTCCAGGCTAAGTCAAGCAGTATATATTAGAAATGAAGAAATAATGTAATCCCAGCAAGGATAACATCACCAAAGATCACTTCCAAGGCTAAACATGATACAGTTAGGCGGGGCCATGTGCATCTGTGGAGAGTTTTAGAAAATAGAATACAGTTCAACTTTGCTTTTATCTGTAAATAAATTCCTCTGCCTCAATGTTTTTCATTGATATCCCTGGTAAGTGCAGTCGTGGTATTACATTCATACATGGCAGAATCTAGAAGAATCAGAGCACTCGGAGCTCATCTGGAGGAGGAGAGCTAGGGAGGTTATAAACAGAAGGAAATATAAGTTATTAAAGCAAGCCACACGATAGCAGCAGCTGCGAACAAATCTCGTTATGGCCTATGAGACCGCGATTTAACGATGTCATGTTTGAATGAAATATGAGAGCTAGACATAGAGATACCTCCCTTATCAAAAGACAGTAAGGGGATGGGTGAAGCTGGTCTGGGTACCTCCTGCTTCCTTGCGATGTCCTCCTTGGTGAAGTCGCCTACAGTGGTGACGTGGGGACAGGCACTGAGAGCACCGCCGCTGTTGCCAGCCATGGGCCCTCCCTATGCGGCACCCGAAATCGGCTGCAGGAAGGGCCGGCTGGCCAGGGGCCCCTAAGACCCAGGAGCGGCTTCCTGATAGTTTACGAGTTTGTTCACTGAAAGCTGAAAGCACGACACTCGGTGGAAGGTAATCATATGCGTCAAATACTGGCGTACAACAACTGCAAGTCACCGATAGTCTGCATAATATACTTCTACAAAAATAAACAGAGCTGGGAAGTTTGAAGCACCATCATTTTGGTAGGCATTGAAGGAAGCTAGAGGTATAAGTTTCGTAATAGATGTCCAACTTCCCTCAGTTTCCACATTTCGCTATTGTTTCAATAGAAGCAAGGAAGCAATACTTGGAACTGCACTTGCACTTTTTTTTAAGCAGGTGAAGGCCTGGCTGAATTAAGTTCACGCAGCATATCTTCAAGAACTCTTTACTACAACGTCTTCAACATTGCGATGCAAGTCCAGTTTAAAAAGGAAACGAATAATTTGGCCTGTTATTGCTGACACCACTCCTATCTCTGCAGTAGATTATAAACAAACAAGACCACTTGTTCTGTTGAATAACAATTGTGAAAGAACATACATAAACCAGGCATTGCAAACAAAAGTTACATTTCCTTCTATCCACTTCAAGGCTGGTCTGTAAACGATCTTAAGTTGAGATAACAGGCTTAAGCTGCAGAACTCACCGGCTTTTCTCCTCTGACCTCCAAAACAGAGCCAGGATACTGAATCTGACTCAATGTATGAGTCCTTCCTATACTTATTTCATGCGAGCTGGACCAACTCTTGGCTGCCTTCTGTCCGTCCCCACGAAACCTGAGTTCGCGCCCAAATTACGTTTCCTTGACTTTCCGAGTTGTATATCATTTTCGCAGAGACACCATCTAAACTTCATTCATTGCCGCGGCATTTCCTTAGTGACTGCAACACGATGCAAGACAAGCTTCCGAGCGCGTTCTGCCGTACCACCTCCCCAGATTCACGCAGGAAGCCAAATTATCGGGGTTAAACATGAGAATGCAACGAGGGTATGATTTGGGTCTACCCTTCACTTTACATCCCAGCTTCCTCCGAGGTCAAATGTTCGCAAGACGTGATCGGGACAGGAGCAGGTCGCGAATGCCGTGCCACTGATGTCCGCGTACAAAACAAAACAAAAAATGAATCGAGCGCAGATCAGGGTCTATTGCTGCGGCTTACCTCAGCCGACGGCGTGCGCAGGTACAACTATCGAACGCTCTTCCATCGATCAGAGGCAGCGCACGTTCCTCCTTTCAGGGGACTTCTATTGGCGGTACCGCCGACTACGACACAGGTATCCGAGAAAAGAAGCAACACCTGCAAGAAAGAAAACATTGGCGCCACTGACAGCGAAGCCGCGGTTTCCGCGTCAGCCCCCGAGTCGTAACTCCGCAAGAGCTCGACAAAGATCAGTCCAACCACTTCCCCAGCAAACGCTCCGACATACACCAGCGCAGTTAAAAGCTCTTTTCTTTTCTCGCGATAGCTTGTTAATAAGGCTGTTATGAAAACTCTGAGATGTTTATTTTTCGAAGCTGGAACCAACAGGGTGCACTGAATGAACCATCGACGAGCCAGCGCTGCGTCTAGCGCGAAAATATCAAAAATAACAAGTGGCGAGCATGACATCGGAGTTGCTTCGACCCCGTGCCCGTGAAAGGCATGACGTGTATTAGATGTACGCACCTACAGGAGGTGAGAGTAGGATCTTTGGCGTTGAAGGTATCCCTGGTATTCGGTAGGGAGGGGTTTGAAGCAGTTTATAACGCGAAAACCGACTAAAATAACTGGCTTCGCTCACCACCGGTTAGCACAGCACAGTAGCGGGGCGCGGGACGCAATGCAGCCGTTGTGCCACTTGCGGTAGTTTTCTGTACTAACATTAGGCGATTTTATTTTAGTTTAATAATAATTCGACTCAAACGGTTCATGGCCCCACAAAACTGATTTTGAAGTAAGACAAAATCCATTTTGGTTTCTTTACGGGTCTCAGAATATACAGATTTTAGAATTGCCTCGCAGAGGCCGCAAACGAGAATCGGCAGAACCGAAACCAATGCGCGCGGTTTGGGATTGAACTTTTCATTTTGATAAAGAAAATATAGGTTTCGGCAGCATTCTTCAAATTAAAAACAGCGTAAACGGCAAGCTTGGTGGCTTTTTGTTTTCAAGTTATTTTCCATTGAAGCGGCCGAGGCGAAAAAAGACGTTTCTTCAGCCTGTCGGTGATGGCATTTTTGACCACTCGCTATTTTGTCACTTATCAAACTATTGCGTTGAGACTCATCGAAGGCAATTTTTAAATAGCCTTCGAAAATTTTCAATTTTGAAATAAATTCAATGATTACTCTCTCCTCTCTTCGTTCACTATATATATATATATTTCTTCTTCTTTTTTTTTTTACGGGCTGTTTTTAACGGTTTTTAACGGATTAACTGATTTGTTATCGGATTGAAGAAGGACCTGCCAGGTCTCGAAACGTTTCCAGCTTTTTTCTCGATCGACGCACAAGACTTTTACCATCAAGGGCAATTTCTGGTTTGAATTGTATTACTCGAAAGTGCTTGTTTTCACTCAGGTCAGTCCCCTCTCTCTATCTCTCTCTCTCTCTCTCTCTCTCTCTCTCATATATCTATATATACTATATATATATATAAGGTGGCCCGGCACTTAAGTTCGGATCTACAATGAACCGTAAAAATCGACGCCTACACGTAGCAATTTATACTTTTCGGGGTCCAGCGTGTATTTCACAGGTCGGTTTTTTTTCTTGTAAAATTTCGAAGCGTAGACCCTCGCAAGTTTATTGGCCTTAGTTTCTACAGAAAGAGAGCTGCGCCTTCTAATTTTACAAGAAAAAACCGACCTGTGAAATACACCTTTGACGAAATTTTTAGATTGCTAGTGCAGGTACGTGTCGATTTTTACGGTCCATTTTAGATGGAGCCTGGTGACTTGGACCACCCTATATATATATATATATATATATATATATATATAGAGAGAGAGAGAGAGAGAGAGAGAGAGAGAGGAGGAAAAACGCAGCGCAGGATGACGAAAAGTATATACGGAAGAAAAACGCAGGATGTCACAAAAGAAAATTTACAGTTTTTTTTTTTTTCACTGCAAAATAAACTAGGCATCGCCGAACGCTCATACTCCGCCCAAAGGCAGCGCTAGAGGTCACAACCAGATGCCAAGGTTTCAGCCCGATCCGCGATACTTCATTCAAAAGTTATAAGCGATTTTCCGAAAATTTCAATGAGAAAATGGAGCCCATTTTTGCCCGTTTTCGGTTTCTCGGTGCCATAGAGCCCCATGTGTTCGAAAACTCCGTCGGCCGCCATTTTCCCACTGAAATTTTCAGAAAATCACTTACAACTTTTCAATAAGGTATCGGATCGAGCTGAAACTGTGGCATCTGGTTGTGACCTCTAGAGCTATCTTTGGGCGGAGAATGAGCGTTCGACGATGCCTAGTTTATTTTTGCGGTGAAAAAACCCTGTAAATTTTCTTTTGTGACACCCTATATATACAGTATATATATATATATATATATATATATATATGAAAGAGAGAGAGAGAGAGAGAAACGTAGCGCAGGATGACAAAAGTATATAGCGGAAACGCACTTGAGACGGTTGTTGGGGTTTTTGAAACATATTATAGGTAAGTTGGTCGACGTTTCAGCCTGAGTCAGTCTGACTCAGGCCGAAACGTCGTCCGACTTTACCAATAATATGTTTTAAAAACTCCAATAACCGTCTCAAGTGCGTTTTTCTTCCGTATATATATATAGAGAGAGAGAGAGAGAGAGAGAGAAGACAGCGAGTGTGCATGCGAGCTGGTGATAGTTAATCATGATATTTAAAACCCGAGACAGTGGTGAAGGAAAAATAAGAAACTTTGAAGTCGGAGAGAACTTGTACTTTACTTGAAGCAGATTTTCTGAGTAAGTACTTCTACTTTACTTCAAGTATTGTTTCTGGTACTTTCCGAGAAAAGTACAACTCCCGATTTCACAGTACATTCCCCAAATTTGGTTCAGTAAAATTAAGCTCTTTCAAGGACCACGCGCTCGCGTCCTTGGCTCCTCTAACAAAAAAAAAAACAAAAACAAAAAAAGCATATTAGGGAGTTTTTGTAGAGCGCGTTTCCCCCTCCGCTAAGCCCTCCGCAACGAAAAAGCCGCTAATGCGCCTGCGCGCCGATGGCCTTGACTGTAGAGTTCCGGGTATCGTAGCGGGTTGCGGAGAGCGTTGCGGTAACGATTTACGAAAACTCCCTATTCTCATGGGAAAGAGCGCTATCATCATCTTTCAAGACGGCATGCTTCATCCCATAATTTCTGAGCGAAGCAATGACGGCTATCACAAATAAGTGCCTTATAAGTAGATTGTGTTATAAATAAGCTCTGTGGCCACTTGACTTTATCCAGTATTCGCCATTTCCGAAAACAGCTGCTGCACCCCCACTTACCTCTCGGGAAACACACACACACACGCACGCACGCGCACGCACACACACTGTAGGGGAATGAAAGGTTGTGTCAAAAAGTACTTGAACTTTACATTGAAAGTACACTCTATTCATAATACTGGAAGTACATTGCGCCCAGCGTACTTAGTATCATGGTGTAATACGCCAAAACAACAAGCACGAAAACGAAGAGAGAACTGGACAGGACGCGGCACTTCTCCCTTCGTTTTCGTCCTTGTTGTTTTGGCGTATACTACACCATGATGCAAAACCAACTAGCCCAACTAGCCGTACTCACTACTTTACTTTTTGAAGCGCATAACCTCTCGTGTACTAAATTTGTAATTTACTTCAGGTACTTCTTTAAATGTATACTTTACCCAACACAGAAAAAGGCACAGAAAAGACGCCTCGACGCAGCCAAACAGTTTATCTTCTCTCGTTCCTTATATGCCCCCGATAGACATCAACAATCCCTCTCCCGGACACAGACTTCGTTCACAATGGCCCGATTGGGCTCTAGATACATATGAATCAGTCACCGCATGACCTCTTAGATATGTCCCTACAGTCATTCTCGATACAATCATCACAACGTCCCTCCCAGAACTTCATTCACCCCCGAAAATATTTTTCTTCCAGTCACACTCTTTGTTCACAATGCACGTAATAACAATAATTAAAAAAAAAGTTTCCAAGAAACTTTTTTTTTATTTTTTGTCAAGTTGCATGGAGGCCCGGGAAATACATGTTCCTATTGTTTTGATTCTTAGTAGAGAGTTTTAGTAGATCGTTCCGATGACTCCGATAACGATACCCGATACTCTGCCTCCGCCTTTGCGCTTACATATATAGCATCGTTATCGGGGGTATCGGAGGTTTTGGAACGATCTACTAAAACTTTCTATTGTTTCTCTTACGATCCTCTTGATATCGTGCTCTTTGTGTAAAACTCCCCAATATGTTTTGCTATTTCTGAGTTTGACGCGTTTATTGTGACATTTCTTTATGTTCTTGTAGCCTATACTACGTTTCAGTGGCGTCACAAGGGGGGGGGGGGGCGGACCGCCCCGGGTGCAGGGCTCCAGGGGGTGTCGCGGCAGGCCGCGAGAGCGGGGGGGGGGGGCGTTGGAGTCGCGGTGGGCCACGCGAGAGGGGGTGGGGTGGGGGGGGAGGGGGGGTGTCGCGGCGGGCTACCGCCCCGGGTGCAGCTGACCTGTGACGCCACTGCTACGTTTACACATCTTGACGAAACAAGAGGGGCAAGGACAAAGGACAAACACAAATCTCCAAACACGGCTAGGTGACTGGTGCGCGACCGAAAAATCCGCCTGGTCCGGGTATCGAACCCGGGACCTCTCAATTTCCAGTGGAGCAGCAAACAGGTTTGATACTTCCGAACACCCGCCTGGTCCGGCACGATACCCGGACCAGGCGGATTTTTTCGGTCGCGCACCAGTCACTAGCTGTGTTTGGAGCTTTGTGTTTGTCCTTTGTCCCTCTTGTTTCCCCTTCTCCAGGGTTTATTTTCGTCATTCTTATCGAGCTCGCTTGCACCTTTGCATTAAATTACGTTATAAAAATTACACATCTTGACGTCTGTCCCACGTACTTAAAATCACAAGCGTGCGGAAACGCGCTTTTTGCAAGAGTGTTTTTGTGAACAAATTAGTTTACAAGGTCACACTTTCTGGTTTGTGCCGAAAATGCGGAGCTGAGTCAGACGGTTTTGAGTTTATAATCTAACCTAGACAACATCAGTTCCAAACTTTTTGGCGCAGACCTTTAAATTGTAAAAGATCTGATAAAAAAAACAAAAAACACTGCAACCTTATTTTTTTGTTCTTTATATGTTTTCCGTTCATCTGTGAGATAAAGTTCTAGTTCTCCTTTAAAAAATCTTCATACCCAGAGCACTCTCCAATCTCTACCACTGCCTTTTTACAGACTGACTCATCTATAGTGGGTACATGCATACTGCACGGCTTTCATCAATAAAGAGTTGACAACTTCAGCTGTAACAAATTTTGCGTCACAACTCTACTTAAAAAAGCTTTAGCATTTTCTTTCTGTGTTCCCAACAAAGACCTCCTTCGACATGCATGCACACGAATCTAGAAACTGTATAGGATCCCATCCTCTGGCTGTTCTACGATGAACTTTAGTTCTGGAGCTGCTGTTCTCGCCATTTTTTTCAGGGCCTGTTGTTCACTATCCCGAAATTAACAAATGAAAATAGCATCTAAATCTCCCAGAGCCTCGATCAGCTTTTGTCTTCATTGTCTTTATCAGTCTTTGTTGATGAAAGCCGTGCGGAATTCATGTACCCATTGGATGAATCACTCTGTGAAAAGACAATGGAAGAGACTGCAGAGTGTTAGGTATGACGATGTGCGTGTATTGCCTGGAATTTCCGATCATAGATTGTGACAGCGCGACGTTAGTTTATTC
>JAZHYW010038951.1:0-26842 GCA_037355805.1 Ixodes ricinus | reverse complement strand
CCCCGGGGGGGGGGTGCTGCGCGTTATGTTTCCGCCAGGACTGGAGATTGGAAGCTAAGCATAAGCACGCTGGGGATTTCATTTCCCACGTATTTTGTCAATAAAGGCAACGTGGGCGTTATTTTGTTTGCATCCTACTAACTGAGAAGCCCGTTACATGGCACGTAAAACAGCGTCTCGTGAAATAATAATAATATGTATAATGGTTTGTTTACCAGTGCCCACAAACAACTTAGCGGTCTGTGGTTGTGGTGCACAAACATGGGTGAGAAGTATTATACATTTAAGACAAAAATACAAATTTATCACAGACAACCTTGTGCCCCCCCTGGATTCACCAGGGGGGCACGAGCCCTTGCTCCCCCCATAGTCTACGCCTATGCCCCTTCCACATTTTGGTTCCGGGACCTAACAAGTGCCCGCTCCCCAGTCTTTTAAAAACTATCTAGATGTAGCTGGGTGGGTGCTCGCTCGGTTCGTTACGGCATACGCATTAGCCTAGACTCTACAGCTCTGTTTTTGTGTTTCCCGGCTCAAAGCTTCTCGTGGCAATAAAATGAAAGGTGACAGAATACACGTATAGCTCTGGAAATTGTCTGGAAGTGGCAAACAACCTGCATAATGCACACAACCTCTCCTAATCACCCCAGTGCAAACTGTACAACACCGTCAGCACAAACACGACACGTTTTGCATTGTACTTTGAAATTCCACTGGTAAGCACCACAATGTATCGCTTAGATTAGTCCCCTTTACGAATGCTAAGTTTAATAACAGGTAATAAAAAAAAAAAAGGCAATTCATTGTGTTGTGCAAACAGTGTTGCGCTCTACACATGTCAGTGTGTTCCATACCATCCTACGGAGTTGATTACGAATAAAATACACCTCAACTCGATACTAGCATTTAATAGGGGAAAGGCAACAATGTATAGTCAAAGCAGGTTGGTGACTCACCAATTTGACAGAGCCTGAAGTGCTGCATTCATATAGCATGTGTTGCCCAAATTCTGCAGCCCTGTTAGCCCTGCAAAAAAATCGACATTAATTTTTATTGTTTTTCTATTCGGAAAAAGTTTTTTTTTTTCCTGCGCCAATTTTAAATTTTTAGGTCGGAAAGAACAGATGTCTCTGAGCAAGAACCATTTGAGCATACTGAAAACACCGTAGTGCAAGGCCCAAATGAGACACTGGCATTGTTATCTCCGACAACACTCCTATCACAGTAGGTGTGTTGATGTCAAATAAGTTACTCTGCTATTCCACAAACTAAGCCAGATGTAGTATTCCAGCCCAATTGAGATGAAGGGTATTAAAATTGGAGTAGCGTCATACATGTAATATCAGGAGTGTGTTAAAATTGTTTATTTTTACTGATTTATTAAAAAGCCTCATTATACATTTTGAACCTCGATTTAACGAAGTCACCGTGACCCGCCAACTACTTTGTTAAATTGGGAACTTCGTAAAATCGAGGGAAGGAGCCTCAGTGCATAGGCTGCGCGAGGAAATCGAATTTGTTCGTTAAATTGGGAAATTTGTAAAATCGGGTTTTGTTAAATGGAGGTTCAACTGTATACCGTTCATCCCTAAGCTGACAGTGCGGTAGGAGTGACACGCCTGTCGGACAAATCAGCAGCCTCCCTTCATCACCCACCCCATTTTCAGCGCGTGGGCATGTGCGAGGGAGTGTGATCACGTGGCAAACGATGGGGGAAGTAACTTTTGTCCGAAATTTGAGCAATGGGCTAATCTCCTAGGGGGAGGATGGCGACATTCAGGTACACAAACGAGGGTCGGAGAAAGAGAAGTTCCTCCTTTCCCTCCTCTTGAACTGTTTGGTACAATGCACGATTTGTGAGTTAAGGCGGAAAGCTAAGAAGGAGAAAGTTGAAAAATCGTCTCATGGCCCCTTTAAGGACAAGCACATCAGAGGCCATGAGACCTTCCTTGCTATTCGTGCATTGGTAAGATGTTCTCATGAAATTTTTGCCCAACTGTGAACGGGTCAAAACTCTCTCATTGGTTGACTATGCACAAGCTGTGGCGCCACGTCCGATCGGCAGCCGAGAACGCCTCTCGCCCTCACCTCTTGACCAAAATCGGACCCCAGGCGCTACAAGCCGTGGTCACTGACAAATCTAGCGCTAACGCATTAACCTTTATTGCGGGATACTTTTATGTGGGGTTACGCAGGGTACTTCTACACAGAGCACCTTCGGTTAAAACACCTTTGTGTAGAATACTTTTAGGTAAGATATCTTTACACAAAACACCTTTATGTAGGATGCTCCTACACTTGCGCAGAATACCTTCACATAAAACATCTTTAGATAGATTATCTTTGCATACAATCCTCTCATATAGGAAACTTTTATACAAGATACTTTTAGACAAAACAACTTTGTGTAGAACGCTTTTATCTAAGATACTTTTACATAGAATATCTTTAGACAGAATATGTTTCTGTAAAATGCTTCTATGTAAGATACTTTTACGCAGAATTCCTTTAGGTGGAATACCTGTATGGAGAGTATTTTTATCTGGGCCCAAAGCCTCACCTCTGGGCTTGAGTCCGTTTTCTTGGTCAGCCTCGTCGTCGGAGTCTGGATCCTGGGCCGGGGACGAGGCCCCTTGGGGAACGCGCGCGGCCCCCGCAGGGGTGTGAGCCGTCCCCTGGGGAAGGGTCCTGTTGCTGCGCGGGGAGGGCGCCCAACAGGGGCGGCCGGTTGTTCTCCAGGAACACCTCGCTCTCGCACAGGTAGCACCAGACCCTCAGGGTGCTCAGGTTCAGAGTCACCGAGTGCTCGCAGCAGCCCTGCAGGAGGACAGGACGTGCTCACGACAGTGCCGGGACGTCCCGTCAAAGCCGCCACCAAAAGGAGACGGAAACGAGATTAATTCGCTCGATCTGCAAACCACATCAGTCGTCCACTTCCGAAACGCCATTGTACCGCCCTGCCGGGAGCAACTCCAAATAAACTACAGTAACATCTTGAGTGTACGCCCACCCTCGAACCTTTGGCCTATGTCAAAATATATATGGTTAAAAAAATCCCGATATATTGCCCACCCTCCAAAAATAGCAATTCCGAAGCACTGGGGACACGTGGGCAGACCTTTCTTTTTAGATGTCTCCGGACGCACGCACGTTTGCACCAAACGAGAAAGTTGCGCGAGAGCCTTCTCCCTGTGACTGACAAGGCGCTCCGACGCCAAAGTATTTGCCAACGCGATCGTCGGCTTCTTTGCTTCTCCCGGCGTAGTTCTTCGTCATTCTTTTCACCCGCTTGCTCACTCTCTGCGCCTATTTTTTTTTTTTTTTTTTTTTTTTTAGGTTAGGTTAGCAAAGGCTTGGGAGCCTAAAGGCCCGTTCACACTCTTGCGACCTCTTAAAACTGGGTTCCTTGAAACCTCTTACAACGAGAGGACGCACTGGCGCCATCTATTGGGTAGCAGTGTAAACGTGGCGGTCCGGTATATTTTCTATTTCTCTTGCGCGTTATCCTTTCTTTCTTGGCTCGAAAAACTTTTGCCAACGTTATAAACGAGCCTTTCTTATAGGTATTACGCACATTTGACCTCCAGAATACCGTAAGACCTTCGCTCTTGTGAAATGCAGTTCCAGGGTCACCACATAGATGGTGCCAGCGTGCCAGTGTGTTCTCTCATCCTCAAAAATTTTAAGAGGTTTTAACAAGTCTCGTTTCTCTCGGTCGTACTCGGTTGCAAGAGTGTGAACAGGCCTTAACAAAGGGTACGTATCAGTTTTAGAAACGTGCTTTCACAGAACAAACATTCAGGCTCTATGCCAATCTGTGGTGCTCATCGCATGTATGCAAGCAACAAACTTTGCGATAGTAAAACATTCTTTAAAAAAGATGGGTGGGCTAATCTCGAAGATTCAACCACCCACATTTTTTTCCCAATTATCTCCCGTAAACAGGTGGGCGTTTGTTCAGGATACTGCGGTAAGGCCTCACATGGAACACATTGACTGCCACTGGCATAACTAAATGGTAGTTTGAGTGCCGGCCATAACTCGTTGGGTTCTGAAACTCAAGAGTTTCTTACCTCTATCGTGTCAGCTGAAGTGGTTGCAGGATAAAAGGCAATGATTTCTTAACAACCTGTGTTTCTCACGCTATGCCTCAGATGGGAAAGCGCCTTTAGAGCGTGCGACACTAGAGCGCCGACGTTAGAGCGCGCGACACAGAGGGCGCTGCGACAGTAGCGCGCTGTGACACTAGAGCGCACGTCACGAGAGCGCATGACCAGTTGAGCGCGCGACACAGAGCGCACAACCAATTGAGCGCGCGACACGAGAGCGCACGACCAGCTGAGCGCGCGTAACGAGAGCGCACCCCAGTTGAGCGAACACCGCAAAATGTGGGATGTACCCGCGGCTCCACAGACAGAACAAAATTGTGCGACTCATCGGATCGGAGCGTTGGTGATTTTTGATTGATTAAATATGCCTTTAATAAAAAATAAAAATAAAACGGGTACGACTCTTTCTAACCAATTGTTTACTGACATCGGAGAGAAAGGGGGCAAGGGAGTGGGTGGGGCATATAGGTACCGGGAATGTCTGCAGTTGGGTGGAGCAGCGAGTCTAAGATTTCTTCACGGTGCTGCGGTGCGCCTCTCGGATATACTATAAATAGTTTGCTTTTTGCTATATTTGGTCTATTCTTGACAGGCATTTGGGCTCCGATCTATTTGGTGGCTATTTAGACGTCCCTCACATAATTTTAAATAGTATTGTGACGTCCATGACCGTAATGAAGAAAGCTCACCGCTAAAAAACTATCAGCAAAAAACTCATCGAAGCAAAGCTCAGCACAATTTTATCGGATGCAGAGCTTTCCAGCCTTTTGACGGATACAGGAAAACCTCCCCTGCAAATCTGTGAAATATATTTGAGAATTTTTTTCCAAAATCCTCATTCGTTGACGCGTCGGGTACGGTGACGACGTCACCTTCTGTTGTTGATAGAACACAACCTAAAGGCAATGCCCTTTCTGCATGTCCCAGAAAAGAGCCTACAAAGAAAAAAGACTTGTCTATCGCTTTGTCCGTTCTTTGCATTCTACAGAACCGTAGCTTCTCCACCTTTGTTCTTAGAAAGTAGTCCAATCTTCTAGGGCCGAATGAGAGTGCTTTGATTCAGAAATATACGGATACCAAAGATTTCAGAAATATATGAATATCGAAGAAAAAACCGCAGCACAAACAGAAATAAAAGTTCGAACAGAAAAGTTTTAGACATGAATAGAGACCGAACTTCTACACAAGGATAGTGCCACAGGTAGTAAATTTAAAGGATTGATTGTAGGATTCGTAGGTCAGCTTTTTTCCGACAAAAACGTCTCCAGAGACAGAACCAATGCGTCAAGATCTATAGCGGCCAGATTCCGAGAAGCGCATAGGAAATGGTGCCTGCCGCACCGGATGCTGTCGGTCTCGCCCCAGCGCTCTATCCCTCTGCTACGCTGACATCAACGCATATTTCATTTTCATTGTCGGCACAGGTTCCCGGATTAAGCGTTTAGTACAATTGTCATTTGTGACAATATGAATGGTTGGCGTATGACACTTGGCACGAGAGCTCCTTTCCCGAAATTGATCTTGAAAACCCCAGAATACGGTTAAGCATGTTACATGTTGCTTCTTTCCTTTTGAACGTTTTAAAATAATTTAAAATAAAAATTAGTCAGGTCGGTGGTGAACTTTATCAATTAAAATCAAAGAACTAATGAAGCTAGGTCAGCTGCGATGTTTTTTTACTGCGAAAATGAATGCTACTGATATTCATTCTTTTTTTCTTTCTGCTGTCAGCTTTTTGTAACACTTGTTGGTTTGTCACACGCAAAAATTTCGTCGACTCATTCGTAATGTCCTTGCTGAATTCCGCGGCATAAATCCCCGCCTATTTCACATAAAGCACGCGATGTCCGAACAAGTGGTCGGTCGGGTCGGGCCACTCGCGCTGGACTGGTTGTGCGCTCTCGTGACGGGCGCTCTAATGCGCATGCGCTCTCGAGTCGCGCGCGCTAACGTCGCAGCGCTCTCGAGTCGTGCGCTCTAACGTCGCGGCGCTCTCGTGTCGCGCGCGCTAACGTCGTGGCGCTCTACTGTCGGTGCTTTTGTGTCGTGCGCTCTAGTGTTGTACAGTCGCCTCAGATGCCTTTTTTCAATGGACCCAAACCAGCCAACTGGCTATGGGTCCATCTCAGTGGCATAGCCAGGAATTATTTTCAGGGAGAAGGAGATGGGATTTCCATGACCCGGGGGTGGGGGTCTTTGTCCAATCTTTACGTGTACTAGTCGATGTACTGTACAATTCACGGGTACGGACACGGCAGTCTCCAACCCCCAGTTGAAATGCCAAATTAGAGCGCAGCTCTTGAAGAGGCAGAGGGGAGCATATGCCCCTCCTCCCCCTCCCCTCCTTCTCTTCTGCTCCTCTACCATTTAGCAAGAAATTTGTAGCTAAATTTCCTGCTAAATTTAGAGGGGCATTTTTTCAGCTAGATTAAGCGGAAAAATATTTCTGCTAGATTTAACGGAAAACATTTAACCGGAAGATTGAGCAGAAATTTTTTCACTAAATTTAGCAGGGGATTTTATTGGCTAAATTTAGCGGGGAACTTTTTCCTCTGATTTAGCGGGGAAAGTTTTACGCTAAATTTAGCGGGGAAATTTTTCGATAAATTTAGCTGGATATTTTGTCCACTCAATTTTGTGGGAAAATTTTTATGCTAGATTTAGTGGGGAATTTTTTTTGCTAAATTCAGCAGTGAATTTTTTCTGTTAGATTTAGCGGGGAAATGTTCAAATAATGCAACACGCGGTTACGCCTGCTTGCATTATTCCCATAATGCAACGTGCGCGGTTACACCGACGTCGACACCGCTCAAGCCATAAGGGCGCCTAAGAGCTGCGCTCTAAAAAGTGATGATTTAGAGGGGGGTTGGGGGTTTGACCCCCAAAACCACCCCCTGCCTACGCCACTCTTCCATCTGCTTTTGTAGTAACATGTATGTGCACTGATAATTAAATTAATTGAATTGAGTTGGAGAGGGGTTACACAAGACCTCTTGTGAGCAGCACCTCTTAGTAACTGGTTCAAAAAAGGTGCTCCACAAGACCTCTAACGAGCAGTGAGTAACGACGACACCCCTTGAACCCTTCGGAATGCGACTCGTCTTGAACTCCTTTGGAACGTGAAGATAGGAAAGTAATAAGGCGCAGCCCACCTGAAAATGCAGGGTGCTGTGGTCCTTGAAGGCCTCTCCACAGCCCACATAGAGGCAGTCCCGGTACAGGCAGGCCCATAAGCTGGGGCCACTGGCTCCACATGATTCGCACCGCCATTGCTGCAAGTGCAACCAACGGCCTCAACAAATCTCTTTCCTAAAAATCCACGTCTTGTAGCCGTCCGGGCAGACTGTAAACTAAGAGTCTTCACCCCACTAAGGTAGGAACAAAGCAGGTCCCACAATATCCTTTTGCTTTTACCTGAAACCTCAACTATGTCATCTTTAACACTTTCTACAGTCAGTAACCCAAATTCCAGGCTAATTACAGCAGTATATATTGAAAATGAATAAATAATGTAATCCCAGCGAGGATAACATCACCAAATATCACCTCCAAGACTAAACATGATACAATTAGGAGGGGCCATGTGCATGTGTGGAGAGTTTTAGAAAACAGAATACAGTTCAACTTTGCTTTTATTTTGTAAATAAATTCCTCTGTCTCAATGTTTTTCATTGATATTCCTGGTAAGATGCAGTCGTGGTATTACAATAATACATGGCAGAATCTAGAGAATCAGAGCACTCGGAGCTCATCTGGAGGAGGAGAGCTAGGGAGGTTACAAACAGAAGGAAATATAATATTATTGAAGCAAGCCGCACGATGGCAGCAGCTGCGAACAAATCTCGTCATGACCTACAAGACCGCAATTTACCGGATGTCATGTACGAATGAATGACGAGAGCTAGACATAGAGATACCTCCCTTATCAAAAGACAGTAAGAGGATGGGTGAAGCTGGTCTGGGTACCTCCTGCTTCCTTGCGATGTCCTCCTTGGTGAAGTCACCCACAGTGGTGACGTGGGGACAGGCACTGAGAGCACCGCCGCTGTTGCCAGCCATGGGCCCTCCCTTGCGGCACCGAAATCGGCTGCAGGAAGGGCCGGCTGGCCAGGGGCCCCTAAGACCCAGCAGCGGCTTCCTGAAAGTTTACGAGTTTGTTCACTGAAAGCTGAAGGCACGACACTCAGTAGAAGGTGATGATACATGTCAAATACTGACGTATAACAACTGCAACTCATCGACAGTCTGCATAATATATTTCTACAAAAATAAACAGAGCTGGGAAGTTTGATGCACCATCATTTTGGTAGGCATTGAAGGAAGCTAGAGGTATAAGTTTCGTATTAGATGTCCAACTTTCTTCAGTTTCCACATTTTGCTACCGTTTCAATAGAAGCAAGGAAGCAATACTTGGAACTGCACTTGCACTTTATTTTAAGCAGGTGAAGGCCTGGCTGAAATAAGTTCACGCAGCATATATTCAAGAACTCGTTTACTACAACGTCTTCAACACTGTGATGCAAGTCCTAGTTTAAAAAGGAAGCTAAATAATTTGGCCTGTTATTGCTGACACCACTTCTATCTCTGCAGTAGATTATAAACAAACAAGACCACTTGTTCTGTTGAATAACAATTGTGAAAGAAGGTATACGTCATAAATAAACCAGGCATTGCAAACAAAAGTTACATTTCCTTCTATCCACTTCAAGGCTGGTCTGCAAACGATCTTAAGTTGAGATAACAGGCTTAAGCTGCAGAACTCACCGGCTTACCTCCTCTGACCTCCAAAACAGAGCCAGGATACCGAATCTGATTCAATGTATGAATCCTTCCTATACTTATTTCATTGCGAGCTGGACCAACTCTTGGCTGCCTTCTGTCCGTCCCCACGAAATCTGAGTTCGCGCCCAAATTACGTTTCCTCGACTTTCTGAGTTGTATATCATTTTCGCAGAGACACCATCTAAACTTCATTCATTGCCGCGGCATTTCCTTAGTGACTGCAACACGATGCAAGACGAGCTTCCGAGCACGTTCTGCCGTACCAGCTCCCTAGATTCACGCAGGAAGCCAAATTATCGGGGTTGAACATGAGAATGCAACGAGGGTATTATTTGGGTCTACCCTTCACTTTACATCCCAGCTTCCTCCGAGGTCAAATGTTCGCAAGACGTGATCGGGACAGGAGCAGGTCGCGAATGCCGTGCCACTGATGTCCGCGTATAAAACAAAACAAAAAATGAATCGAGCGCAGATCAGGGTCTATTGCTGCGGCTTACCTCAGCCGACGGCGTGCGCAGGTAGCCAACTATCGAGCGCTCTTCCATCGATCAGAGGCAGCGCACGTTCCTCCTTTCAGGGGACTTCTATTGGCGGAACCGCCGACTACGACACAGGTATCCGAGGAAAGAAGCAACACCTGCAAGAAAGAAAACATTGGCGCCACTGACAGCGAAGCCGCGGTTTCCGCGTCAGCCCCCGAGTCGTAACTCCGCAAGAGCTCGACAAAGATCAGTCCAACCACTTCCCCAGCAAACGCTCCGACATACACCAGCGCAGTTAAAAGCTCTTTTCTTTTCTCGCGATAGCTTGTTAATAAGGCTGTTATGAAAACTCTGAGATGTTTATTTTTCGAAGCTGGAACCAACAGGGTGCACTGAATGAACCATCGACGAGCCAGCGCTGCGTCTAGCGCAAAAATATCAAAAATAACAAGTGGCGAGCATGACATCGGAGTTAGCTTCGACCCCGTGCCCGTGAAAGGCATGACGTGTATTAGATGTACGCACCTACAGGAGGTGAGAGTAGGATCTTTGGCGTTGAAGGTATCCCTGGTATTCGGTAGGGAGGGGTTTGAAGCAGTTTATAACGCGAAAACCGACTAAAATAACTGGCTTCGCTCCCCACCGGTTAGCACAGCACAGTAGCGGGCGCGGACGCAATGCAGTCGCTAGTGCCACCTGCGGTAGTTTTCGGTATTAACATTAGGCGATTTTATTTTAGTTTAATAATAATTCGACTCAAACGGTTCATGGCCCCACAAAACTGATTTTGAAGTGAGACAAAATCCATTTTGTGTTTCTTTACGGGTCTCAGAATATAAAGATTTTAGAATTACCTCCGCAGAGGCCGCAAACAACAATCGGCAGAACCGAAACCAATGCGCGCGGTCTGGGATCGAACTTTTAATTTTGATAAAGAAAATATAGGATTCGGCAGCATTCTTCAAATTAAAAACAGCGTAAACGGCAAGCTTGGTGGCTTTTTGTTTTCAAGTTATTGGCCATTGAAGCGGCCGAGGCGAAAACTGACGTTTCTTCAGTTCAGCCTGTTGGTGATGGCATTTTTGACAACTTGCTATGTTGTCACTTATCAAACATTTGCGCTAAGATTTTGAAGGCAATTTTTAAACAGGCTTCGAAAATTTTCATGTAACTAAAGGCCGGTTCATGAATACAATGAGGCTCACATGTGGAGCCAACTTGCATCATAATCGTAGAGCTACTATTTTTCAAATAAATTCAATAATTACTCTCTCTCTCTTCGTTCACTATATATATATATATATATACAGCGGCGTAGACTTTCCATTTTCCCGGGGGGGGGGCGGCTAGGGTTCCCGGGGGGGGGGGGGTGCTGCGCGTTATGTTTTCGGCAGAACTGGAGATTGAAGCTAACGCAAGCACGCTGGGATTCCATTTCCCATGTATTTTGTCAATAGAGGCAACGTGGGCGTTATTTTGTTTACATCCTACTACTAGAAGCTCGTTACATGGCACGTAAACAGCGTCTCGGAAATAATAATAATAATAATAATAATGGTTTATTTTCCAGTGCCCACAAACAACTTAGCGTTCTATTGTGTGGTGCACAAACAACCAACATGGGTGAAGAATTATACGTTTAAGACAAAATACAAATTATCAAAGACAAACTAACATACAAACACAAGCAAAAAAAAAAAAAAAAAAGATCAAGAGCCCGGGCCGGGAGGGGCTCTGCCCCCTGGATCTTCACCAGGGGGGCACGAGCCCCGTTGCCCCCCATAGTCTACGCCATATATATATATATATATATATATATATATATATATATATATATATATATATATATATATATATATATATATATATATATATATATATATATATATATATGTATATGTTAAGAGTGATGCTAGTCGGCAGTAGAAAGGAAAGGACAGTACACGATGATCGACTGTGTGTGTGTGTGTGTGTGTGTGTGTGTGTGTGTGTGTGTGTGTGTGTGTGTGTGTGTGTGTGTGTGTGTGTGTGTGTGTGTGCGTGCGCGCGCGCGTGCGTGCGTGCGTGCGTGCGTGTGTGTGTGTGTGTGTGTGTGTGTGTGTGTGTGTGTGTGTGTGTGTGTGTGTGTGTGTGTGTGTGTGTGTGTGTGTGTGTGTGTGTGTGTGTGTGTGTGTGTGTGTGTGTGTGTGTGTGTGTGTGTGTGTGTGTGTGTGTGTGTGTGTGTGTGTGTGTGTGTGTGTGTGTGTGTGTGTGTGTGTGTGTGTGGTCCAAGTCACCAGGCTCGATCTAAATGAACCGTAAAAATCGACGCCTGCCCGTGGCAATTTATACTTTTCGTCAAAGGTGTATTTCACAGGTCGGTTTTTTCTTGTAAAATTTCAAAGCGTAGACCCTGGCAAGTTTATTGGCCTTATTTTATTACAGAAAGAAAGCTGCGCCTTCTAATTTTACAAGAAAAAACCGACCTGTGAGATACACCTTTGACGAAAAGTTTAAATTGCTACGTGCAGGTTTCGATTTTTACGGTCCATTTTAGATCGAGTCTGGTGACTTGGACCACCCTATACAGTGGCGGATCCAAAGGGGGGGGGGGGCGGGGCGGCCCCCCCCTCCCAAACAAAGTCGACCCCCCTCCCTCCCCCTTTTCGGAGGGCAATTTTACATGGGTGGACCCCCTTGCACAAGAAAGAATGGGAGAATAGTATCCTTAAAAATTTTCCGCCCCCCCCCCCCCAAAAAAAAAAAAACGGAGTTCGGACATCTCAAATCGTGCAGGCAAAAAGGGTCGAATTTTTAATTTCGCTGAAAAAAATATATGTTATGGCGTCGTCTCTAAAAACGCAGTAGCCACAAACCGCAAGTCCGTCGGATTTTTTGTTCTCGACTTACGAATTTTAAAAGAGGCCGCGGCGGAAAACAGTGTTTTTCACATCCGTCGTGGGTCGGATGTTTCGCTCGATCTCCCGTCGTGGATTTTCAGTCCACATTATATTAACTTTTTTCAAGCACTCTGTGGGCACAGGTAAAAGGCTCTAATACCATGAAATAATTTTAGGCGTTTTGCTTTTTTCTGTAAAAATGTCAAAAACGCCCCCTCGGTCAATTGTTGACGAACTTTGACAATTAAATACTGGCGATCTACTTGGGTTACATCAATATTTTTTATGTCTATGGAGAGCCCAAAACACGCTCTTTATAGATATTATAAAATGATTTAGCTGTATTAAATATCCTTTGCGGGACGTTTACGTTAATGTTATGCGAAAACCAAAAAGTACCAATTTTAAGATCGATTTTCTCAAAAAACTCATTTTTTATTTTTTTTATTTTTGTTAAAATGTAGATATGATAGTTGTCTACTCGAAAAGCAAGTCTAGAAAGTGTATATTTTGTTTGTATGTTCTATATTTAAGCCTCAATATCGGAAAAAGACGTCTTCGTTTTGCAAGACCTAAGTCAGACAAAAAAAAAAAAGAAACGTGCGCTTCTATGAATTGTAAAAAAGTTTTCTTGAATTTTTGTCTGCGTTTTGTAATCAATTATAAACGCATTTTGTGGTATTGAATAGTTATTTATGTTTTGAAAAGAGCGGGAAACCACGAGAAACATATCTAATCAAATCAGCAGGCCTAGTAGACCTTCAATATCGAAGAGGCACAGACGTTGTATTTTTCGATTGATAAAACTTTCACTGTAAACTAGCATGACTAGCTATTAGCTGTCATATTACTAAGACATGAAAAGTCACCACGTCATTGATCTATTATATACAATTCTTTCCGAAACCAAACGCTAGGGTTTGTTCACCGCACATCGCACAGATCACCAGGGAATATCCTTTCACTTCCGTAATACACAAAAGTGATGACACAGAAACGATCCGAAACACACGGAGAGATTGTCACGGAGAAGGGTAGGGAATAAAAATAAATAAATAAGAATAAAATTACCCAACTCCGATCTTAACGAAAATTGCGGTAAAAAAATAAAAGATTTAGGTTCGAGCCGTGGCAAGGCGATAGGTCCACGCCTGGTCAGACAAAGAAGTCAACGACACGTAAAGGAAAAAAAAATTAATTAAGACAGAAAAACTCAGCCGCACACGGCAAGAACAAAAACCAACTCCTCCGGGCATTCCCTAAACGGGACACAACCAAATGCGTGCGAACACGCTCTCTACAGCACCGTCAGGCCGCTACGCCATGAAGAAATAAACCCAACAAGTAAACAATGCTAACAAACAGTTAGTAACGAAACATAAAAAAAAGTTCAGCAGAACCGCACCCGAGAAACAAAGTTCAGCGGGGCGAAGAAACACACACGAAATAAAATTTAAAAAAAGTCTTAACTGACCGACGCCGAGTCCAGTCCCATGACACTGAAGCCTGGCAGGATGATGGCGTCCAGATGATGCTCGAATCTATTCTTCACTCTGTTCCGCACATCCGTCGTGGCTGTGCGGAACAAAGTGAAGAATAGTTTCGAGCAGCGGTGCGCGAGAAGGTAACCGAGACGTAACATGCCTCGAGCTTCATATCGGGAGAGGAGCTTTCGAGGTAGTTACTGCATGCAGTTACTCAAACTTTTTCTTTCCCCTTCCCTTTTAAAAAAAAAAAAAAAAACACGTCAGCCGGCGCTAACTTTTCATCTCGGGAGAAGACCACTCTTCACAAACGGTTATAGTTGCCAAGGAGGCTGACTTCGACCCAACTAGTCTCCGGGCAGAATAGACACAAGTATATTTACCAACACGCTCGTTTTTGATGCTAGTCTCCGGGCTTTGCTGTTTCCAAAAGAGATAACCCTTCGGTGCTATCGGATTTCCGCGGAGGGAGATAGAGTACATAAAATTGAAAGAATAAAACACGGAGGACAAGCACAGGACAACCACTTTGCAGAGCACGGCCATTTCTAGGATAGGGCGTTCGAAGCTTGGGCAAATACGCGGTATCGTTTCACGCGTGCACGGATGGCTGGTTTCAAAATTTTCCCACATCCCTAACGAAACCGGCCCATCTTCGTGTGCGTGCGCGATTTTCGTCCCGCGCCGCCGGTTTTAGCTCGCACGCGGCGTTGTTTTGGCAGGCAGAACTGTTGTTGACCGTCGATATTGTAAGGCCATGGTGTTCTCATCCTCCCGGGCAACAGTTACTTTGCTTTCCCTTCTGCAATACTCTGACTGACTGACTCCTCCTGGGTGGCCGTCACTGTTCGCCGCGTCAACGACACATTCGTACCATTTCACTCCTCGTGACACAGGGTGCGCTGCTCGCTTTACTGTCACGGGCCGTCCTATCTAACACAACGAGCGCGAAAGGTCGTGGTCATCTGCTGGTTCCGAAAGGGCGGGACGTTCATATAGGCCAATGAAGGCCCCGAATCAATAGGACGTCTGCCGATTTCTATACATTAAAAATTTACGACGCCTGCTGGTCTGTTAAGAAGTGTTGCTTTCTCTTTTGAACTGCTCCAATGTAGCTTGCCGCCTGTAATAAAATTTAAATGATCAATAAATATAACAGGGTGGAACTACTGTATTTAATTTTTATGTGGGTGCGTTGAAAAAAGTCAAAAATATTTCCAAGTTTGTGAAGACGCGCAATTCGCAAGTCCGTTTCAAGCCGTAAAAACACGTTTTTGTACGATATTGATGCTTAAATATAAAACATACAAACAAAATATACACTTTCTCGACTTGCTTTTCGAGTAGACAACTATCATATCTACATTTTAACAAAAAATAAAAATAATAAAAAATGGGTTTTTTGAGAAAATCGATCTTAAAATTGGTACTTTTTGGTTTTCGCATAACATTAACGTAAACGTCCCGCAAAGGCTATTTAATACAGCTAAATCATTTTATAATATCTATAAAGAGCGTGTTTTGGGCTCTCCATAGACATAAAAAATATTGATGTAACCCAAGTAGATCGCCAGTATTTAATTGTCAAAGTTCGTCAACAATTGACCGAGGGGACGTTTTTGACATTTTTACAGAAAAAAAAGCAAAACGCCTAAAATTATTTCATGGTATTAGAGCCTTTTACCTGTGCCCACAGAGTGCTTGAAAAAAGTTAATATAATGTGGACTGAAAATCCACGACGGGAGATCGAGCGAAACATCCGACCCACGACGGATGTGAAAAACACTGCTTTCCGCCGCGGCCTCTTTTAAAATTCGTAAGTCGAGAACAAAAAATCCGACGGACTTGCCGTTTGTGGCTACTGCGTTTTTAGAGACGACGCCATAACATATATTTTTTTCAGCGAAATTAAAAATTCGACCCTTTTTGCCTGCACGATTTGAGATGAAATCACCCATATATATATATATATATATATATATATATATATATATATATATATATATATATATATATATATATATATATATATATAGAGAGAGAGAGAGAGAGAAAAGACAGCGAGTGCGCATGCGAGCTGGTGATAGTTAATCATGATATTTAAAACCCGAGACAGTGGTGGAGGAAAAAATAAGAAACTTTGAAGTCGGAGAGAAAGGCCAGATTTCTAAACCTACTTCAAGTAGGTTTAGAAAACTTGTTCTTTACTTGAAGCAGATTTTCTGAGCATGTACTTCTACTTTACTTCAAGTATTTTTTCTGGTACTTTCCGAGAAAAGTACAACTCCCGATTTCACAGTACATTCCCCAAATTTCGTTCAGTAAAATGCCACGCGCTCGCGTCCTTGGCTCCTATAAAAAAAAAAAAAATAAAGGCATATTAGGGAGTTTTTGTAGACCGGGTTTCCCCTCCGCTAAGCCCTCCGCAACAAAAAGCCGCTACTGCGCCTGCGCGCCGATGGCCTTGACTGTAGAGTTTCGGGTATCGTAGCGGGTTGCGGAGAGCGTTGCGGAACGGCAAAAACGATTTACGAAAACTCCTAATTATCATGTGAAAGCGCGCTATCATCTTTCAAGACGTCATACTTCATCCTATAATTTCTGAGCGAAGCAATGACGGCTATCACAAATAAGTGCCTTATAAGTAGATTGTGTTATAAATAAGCTCTGTGGCCACTTGACTTTATCCAGTATTCGCCATTTCCGAAAACAGCTGCTGCACCCCTACTTACCTCTCGGGAAACACACACACACACGCACGCGCGCGCACACACACACACTGTAGGGGAATAAAAGGTTAAGTACTTGAACTTTACATTGAAGTACACTGTATTCATAATACTTCAAGTACATTGCACCCAGCGTATTTAGTATCATGGTGAATACGCCAAAACAACAAGGACGAAAACGAAGGGAGAACTGGACAGGACGCGGCAGTTCTCCCTTCGATTTCGTCCTTGTTGTTTTGGCGTACTACACCATGATGCAAAACCAACTAGCCCAACTAGCCGTACTTAGTACTTTACTTTTTGAAGCACATAACCTCTCGTGTACCTAATTTGTAATTTACTTCAAGTACTTTTTAGACTTTACCCAACACAGAAAAAGGCACAGGAAAAGACGCCTCGGACGCAGCTAATCAGTTTATTTTCTCTCGTTCCTTATATACCCCCGATAGACATCAACAATCCCTCTCCCGGACACACAGACTTCGTTCACAATGCCCCGATTGGGCTCTTAGATACACATGAATCAGTCACCGCATGACCTCTCAGATATGAGTCATTCTCGATACAATCATCACAACGTCTCTCCAGAAACATTCACCCCCGAAAAATATTTTTCTCCAGTCACACTCTTTGTTCACAATGCACGTAATAACAATATTAATTTTTAAAAACAATTATATTGCAAGAAACTTTTTTGTTGTAATTTCCTGTCAAGTTGCATGGAGGCCTGGGAAATACATGTTCCTATTGTTTTGATTCTTATTGTTTCTCTTACGATCCTCTTGTCTTGATATCATGCTCTTTGTGTAAAACTCCCCAATATGTTTCGTTATTTCTGAGTTTGACGCGTTTATTGTGGCATTTCTTTATGTTCTACATAGCCTATACTACGTTTACATCTTGACGAAACAAGAGGGGCAGGGACAAAGGACAAACACAAATCTCCAAACACAGCTAGGTGGCTGGTGCGCGACCGCAAAATCCGCCTGGTCCGGGTATCGAACCCGGGACCTTTCCATTTCCAGCGGAGCAGCAAAAAGGTTTGATTCTCGAACCGCCTGGTCCGGGTATCGATACCTGACCAGGCGGATTTTTTCGGTCGCGCACCAGTCCCCTAGCTGTGTTTGGAGCTTTGTGTTCGTCCTTTGTCCTCTTGTTTCCCTTCTCCAGGGATTATTTTCGTCATTCTTATCGAGCTCGCTTGCACCTTTGCAGTTGAATTGCATTATAAAATTACACATTTTGACGTCTGTCCCACGTACTTAAAATCACAGGCCAGCGGTATCCCATAGAGTAGACAATAGCTGCCGTTTGCTTGGCACCCGGATACCTGTGACCGTTGCTAGCCTGCGATAGGTGCGCGTTTCTCCGACCAGGAGTGCGTGACTCGACACAAGTATTATCGGTTCGGGATCGGGTTCACGACTTTTCGTTCAGTTCCGGTTCGGTCTGTCAGCAAAAATAACGGTTCAAACTTCAAACCGGTTCGAACCTCTAAATAGTGAATATTATTTCCGGGTTGTTTTTGCAACAGGCACTATTTCCGCCGTGAAACAAGTAACTATATAGTTTTTTTATCTCTCACACACGGGACAGTCTTTATTTTCAGGTACCAAAAATAAGAAATTGCGTTATTTAATTTCGACGCAACAGTAGAAGAAAATCTAGAATAACGTACAAAACGTCGTGTTTATACGACTCAAGATTCGTTTGTTTATGTCACTCACATATATTTTATCTGAATCGAAAAGTTGTCATGAAGTGTGGTAGGTCGCCTAAAATACCCGTAATTGGTACAACTTTGCGTCGAAGTATCGTAGTTGTGCAGTGCATAAAATCATGGACTGGGCACCTCGTCGCCATATATATCGTGAAGTATAGTTTACGAAATGCATTGCACAATATATATGACGACGACGCAACTGAGCTAAAAACAATAATATTTTCAAAATGTCATGAAAGTTTTAGGACAAGCCCTTTTAGTCTACCTTTTATAGAAACACTGAGCGGCAATCGCAACGCTTGTTCCTAACCAACATTGTTTACACTCAGCACCATGATAAATCATAAAGGACTGAACAAATTTGTTCACTCTAACCTATACGCACCTTTGTAGTCAGATCGAATCTGGCTTAAAATAACGCGTACCCAAGTGCACATTTTCTTACAAGGAGAAACTTGCATAGCCTGGTAGTTGATATTTGTTCTTGACGAGATGCCGGTCAATTTGTTTTACAAATAAGCATCACCCTTGCTAATTGATGATTTTCGTTAAATCGAGCGAAGTAGTATTTCATGCTCTGCTCGACATAGCAGCTACTTAACTGGTCACTTTACGGTCTGCGTACGTAATCGACATAGTTCGTCACGCGCCCCTGTGTAATTTGTTTTTGTCGTGCCCACAGACACATACACTTGCTGTTCATCACATAAAAGAGCATCTTTCAGATAATTTGGGGGCGCGCATTTACTTATCATGTTTATTAACGTTTAGTTACAGTGATCGTTATCATCAATCAATTTGACTGTAAGTTCACATGGCCGCCTGAGACCGACACGGGAGGACGATCTCAGAAATACGCCAGCTATTGAGCCCATTTGTGGAAACGTGCTTCTTTGTTCGCTGTTTGACAGTGTGAAACACCGGGCCGCGGCGATTGCCAAAAGGGAAGTTGTGCCCACATGATAGATCTGAAGGCAAATACACGAAAAGTGCAGAAGGATAAAGATAATAAATCTTCAAGAGAATCCGATACACCATGCTTTAATGCAGAAATGAATACATAGAGATGCAATAATATTACATAGAGATGCAATAAGATGTCCTGTTCCCGTCCTCGTCCTCGCTGTTTTTATACTTTCATGTTTATATCCATTAACAAACACGCTCGTTTTCAATTGTACACATCAATAGCGCGAATAGCAGACGAACAGTGGCGTACCAGCTTGTTTTCTAGTGAGGGGGGCAAACCATTCTCCCCCCCCCCGGGTTGAATCCCGGACAAAAGCTCACCGGACAGAAGCTCACCGGACAAAAGCTCACCGGACAAAAGCTCACCGGACAAAAGCTCACCCGACAAAAGCTCACCGGACAAAAGCTCACCCGGACAAAAGCTCACCCATTTTTTCACGGACCCGGACAAAAGCTCACCAGGGAAAATTTCATGTTGGTCTTAACACGAGTGCGGACAACTAGGTGCATGCGTGCGACACTAAAATGCAACGATGAATTAAATATGACAGGCGCATGGTTTGTTTATTAGAGTAGAAACAAGTTTAGTTATCGATTGGTTAGAAGCGAATGCAGTCCCTTACTAGCCCCAGCAGTCTAGGTAGATCTGGGTGCACAGCTTTCTAAATTGGTTATCTGTCTTGTACTTGTCCAAAAGGCCTAACTACCGTTCCTTTAAAATATTTTTAAAATTCGCAACTCAATGATGTGTATATTACAGTTTTGCTTCAGTTTCCCTTTCACATCACCCTGAGATAATTCTTGATTTCAAATACATCTAACACGCTCAATGACGGAAAAAAATTATTTTCCTTGCCATTCACTTCAAATATTACCCTGAACCCCAAGAAAACCAATCATTAGTAATGAAGGGACATTATGCCTAACCTTTATATGTGCGCGTTGGGCGTGACATAAGAACAATAAAAAAGCCAGGTCACCGAAGAGTGACTTTGCTTCTTCGGTCACTCTTCGGGTTCGAAAACTTCGGTTCACGAAGTTTCTTGGGCGTGGCACAAGGGTGCTCCGGCATTCCTTGGGTCAAGCAAGATCGATCTTATCAGCTCCACCCAGTTTCAGTGACCTAAATTTTGGTCCCAAACCGTTGCTTCTCTTCCTGTTATGGCTTATCTGTCGACACCTTTCCATGGGATAGGATGCCAGTTCTCTTAAAAATGATGCAATGTCCATCGCGTCCGCACTTTATCCCAGTCCGTGTTTCGCCCGGGTAGCAATAAAAAAAAATAGGTGAGCTTTTGTCCGGGTCTGTGAAAAAAACAGGTGAGCTTTTTGTCCGGTGAGCTTTTGTCCGGTTACCCCAGGGCCGGGGGTCGGTGCCCTTGGTGTTCCTTGGGCGCCGCCGGCTGGTGTTTGCACTGCCCAGTGGCGGCTGTTTCGGGGGGGGGGGGAATCACATGCCTTGCCCCCCCCCCACTTTGAGAACTGAGGGGGGGGAGCAAGCGCCGCCCCCTCCCGGGTTGGTACGCCCATGCAGACGAAGATTCCTTTAGTCCTAATATAAATAAATCAGGTATTGGAATCAGCTTGTATGAACTCCACTCTTCGCAAAATACTGCCTCGAGAGGCTAATGTTATGTTCAGTTTTACGTGCACTTGCTTTGGGCCCTCGCTTTACAGCTCTGTGCTTCATCAGGTATGCGCTATAACGTTTTATTAGGCTGCCATATATCATCGCAAGACTGTTATATATACTGTCCAACTTCACAATTTGGACATCTACTTTTGCTAGTGTTGCGAACATCGCACTTCACCAGAAACTGAACTGCTTCATTAACATGGCTTGCAAGTGACGTTATCGCACTATCATAGCACCGGACATAGCACTATATACTGGTGGTGATTGCGATTTGTTCCTGCTGAAAAAATCGAATTCGATGAAGCAGAATGTACACTGACGAAGGTTCACGCCCAGTGCAAGCCATGTATTTGATAGAAAATATTCTTGCTTGTGAAGCGTCGTGAGAAACGGCGCGAACGTCTGGCACCACGGAAACCCGCTTTCTGGCAAGAGTGTTTTTGCAAACAAATTAGTTTGCGGGGCCACAACCTTCTGGTCTGTGCCGAAGATGCGGAGCAGAGTCAGACGGTTTTCAGTTTATAATCTAACCTAGACAACATCAATTCCAAACTTTTTGGCGCAGACCTTTAAATTGTAAGAGATTTGATGAAAAAAAAACACTGCAACCTTATTTCTTTGTTTTTTATGTTTTCTGTTCATCTGTAAGCTAAAGTTCTAGTTGTCCTTTTAGAAAATCTTCATACCCAGAGCACTCTCCAGTCTCTTCCACTGCCTTTTTACAGAGTCACTCATCTAGTGGGTACATGCATTCCGCATGGCTTTCATCAATAAAGAGTTGACAACTTCAGCTGTAACAGATTTTGCGTCACAACTCTACTTAAAGAGCTTTAGCATCCTCTTTCCCGTGTTCCCAACAAAAGACCTCCTTCGACATGCACACGAATCTAGAAACTGTATAGGATCCCATCCTCTGGCTGTTCTACCATGAACCTTAGTTCTGGAGCTGCTGTTCTCGCCATTTTTTTCAGGGTCTGTGGTTCACTATCCCGAAATTAACAAATGAAAATAGCATCTAAATCTCCCAGAGCCTCGATCAGCTTTTGTCTTCATTGTCTTTATCAGTCTTTGTTGATGAAAGCCATGCGGAATTCATGTACCTATTGGATGAATCACTCTGTAAAAAGACAATGGAAGAGACTGCAGAGTGTTAGGTATGACGATGTCTGTGTATTGCCTGGAATTTCAGATCATATCCACGTAGCATCCAATGTCGTGCGAACATTCCCTGGGTGTTCTAAATGTTGAATGAACGTTAAAACACCATTCGGAACGTTCTAGGAACGTTCGTATGCGAACATTCCTTGCAAGGTAAGCTGCTCAACATTCTAGGAACGTTCGTTGGCGAACATTCGTACGCACAATGTTCTTGGAACGTTCCCCTTCGAACATTCATATGTGCAACATTCTTGCCACGTTCGCTTGCGAACATTCCTAGAATTTTCGCAGGTGAAGCCTACTTTACGGAGCTTTCACGCAACCTGTGGTTCGAAACACCATCCACTGTATGCCACGTTGTGCCAAAAATATGCAAATGAAGTGGAGTTTTTGGAAACTTAGCATAAGGGATCAGTTTTATCTTATACGAGTCTACCGAGGAATGTGATATAAGGTGTAGGAGAAAAGCAATGGTTTTCAAAACTTGATAATGAACTTGGCACTCACTGCGTATGTAGAGAGGCAGTTTTGAATAGACCCGATTTTTAGCATCTCTGGTTCAATACTATGAAAAAGGCATGTCCCTTGAGTGTGGATGCCGAAGATATCTGTTCTTATGCTCTGAGTGAGTAGTCGGTTATCTATGCAGTATATTTTGATAAGTAGGAGTAAACTGTCGACATATTACATGCTCAGGCTGGTGCACTGGGAAAGTGGCTAGCTTGTGCTAGGCCTGCAGAAAATATATTTCGATTAAAAATATTGACTGACCTATAGAAAAAAATCGTAAGGGTGCAGGCGAGCTGGTGAATATTAACCATGTTGAATTAACCTGAGACTGGGGTAGAGAAGAAACATCAAAACGTAGAAGGGAAAGAAAATAGACAGGACGACGTCTCAAACTCAGCTAACTGGTTTATTTAGTCCACCTCCTTATATAGTCACAATCTCAAGGTCATCTCCACCAACAAAAAAAAAAAAAAAGCAAAGGGTCGAAGTCTAAACAGTTCAAGCGCCACAGTCTTCACACAATGCAAAAACGTTGACAACCTTTACAGGTCGATGCGATAAGGCAACATCCATTAACCTTCAAACTTAAACAAAAGGATCAGTTCATACTTCGGAATCATCCTTCGCCCTCTCCACATAAAAAAAAAACACGCACACATTGAAACGGTAGTTGGGCCAATACACCTAAGAACCACACAAAGCAAAAAAAAAACAAACACACACACAAGCAGGTTGCATTTCAAACAACCACAAAAAAAGATTACATTTTTAGAAAGTTTTTTGAATTGCTTCCAAACTGTAGTGAAGCCTGACTTATGCAGTTGCCTAGAGACTTTATCCGCACTGTCTCCCTTACCACTCTCTTTACATCGTTCCTCTCTTTGTGTATTATTTCCGTCTCCGACCAGAGCGCCGTGCAGTTGTTACATTCATGAATATGTTTTGCTATTTCCGAGTTTTGTGCATTGTTCTTTACATTTCTTTTATGTTCGTTTAATCTATCATTTATGCATCGTGACGTCTGTCCTACATACTTAAATCCACAATCCAATGGTATCTCATAAACTACACCAGTCTCGCAACATACCGACTTTTCCCGATGAGCTTTTTGCACTCACTCACACCTGTTTGAAATGGCGTCAGTTTACTTAATCTAAAATCTGAACTAAAGACCGTGTCTACTCCAAACTGCCTCGCACATGCCTTCAGGTTGTGAGATATATCATGATAATAAGGGATTACAGCAAAGCGGTTCCTTGACTTCTCTTCGGTTTCTCTCCTGCCTTTAATAAACAATTCTAATTGCCTTTTTATAAAACTGTCATCATAACCTACACTAATCAACCTTTTCCACTGTCTTTCTACTGATTCAGTGATATGATGAACACATGACCTTTCTAACGCGTTCCTGACCAATGACTTTACAATCCCCGCCTTTACGGTCTTCGAATGACAACTCATTCTTGGCAAAACCAGGTTTCGAACTCTGTTTTACCGACTATGGAATGTGAACGCGATGCATGTGCACTAGACAGTATCAAAGCACTTGAGGTCTCGTGTTAATTCCAGTCCGAATTCGTGGTTTCGATCTGTTGTATGGAGTGAGCCTCGGCAGTCTGTTGTGAATCCATGTGGCGAAGCATATATCACCTAAGACGGAGGAAGTTTTAGCTAAGGGACCAAGTGTTGTCTGAATCTGAAGCCTTCGAGGATTGATGTGTTGTCTTCCATTCATACAGTAGCCAGGATGGTTAACCCAGAACAAAAGGTAGCTTTCATAGATCATGCAATCAGTAGGATGGAAAAAGTAATGGATGGATCGTACCCAAAAGACAAAAGAAATTTCAGAGAAGTCAATGAGGTTAAGAGGGAGTTGCAAACGAAGTCCCTAAAGTTGTTAGAAACAGATAAGTCCGGACGGTTTGCAGTCTTACCTATGCCAGTATTCAAGAAAAAAACAGAAACGGCAATGGATACCTTGTTTTCGGAATGGGTAGGAAACATTGGAAAGTTGAAAAGAAATATCTGTGCAGTACTGAATGAGGATGAATTGAAGGATGTAGCAAAATGTATCACAAGTGCAATGAATCCAACATTAAGCATCAAGTTTTTCCTAAAAGACCATAAGCCTGAAATGCCCCTTCGTGCGGTCATCAATGAGAGTGGGACATGGCAGAAAGTGGTATCAAAGTTTCTACAAAAGGGGTTGGGTTATGCATGCTTAGAAAATTCATTATCACTTAGAAATTCAAATGAATTGATTGACAGTTTGGAGATTCATCATGGGAGGCGTTGTTCAGTGTTATCGATGGACATTAAGGACTTGTATTATTCCCTAGAAAATACCCGGTTAATGCAAAGAGTGAGGGAGGCATTGGAGCTGAATCTCGTTAAGTTCCAATCGGGCTCAGGCATATCGGTAGAAAGTTTCTTAACAATTTTGGAGTTTTATCTGAAGTCAACGGTAGTAGACTACGAAGGAAGAAAGTATATACAAAAAGAAGGCGTGTGTATAGGGTCGTCAGTCGCACCGATTTTAGCGGAAGTTTACTTGAACTCTTTGGATCGGGCCGTGCACGATAATCTACAGGAGTTGTCCCCGGGTACGGCAATAGTGCGAAGATATGTAGATGACATCCTAATATGCACGTTTACGGAAGGTCTAGCAGAAACCATAGAAGGTGTGATAAGGTCAACGGCTCCAGAGTTTAAGTTTACAGTGGAAAAACCGGAAGATGATGTTCTGCAGTTTCTCGATTTACGTATTCACGTGAATCGAGGGTTATGTTGGGAATATGGTAAAGAAAACTCGAAACCGGTTTTGCCAAGAATGAGTTGTCATTCGAAGACCGTAAAGGCGGGGATTGTAAAGTCATTGGTCAGGAACGCGTTAGAAAGGTCATGTGTTCATCATATCACTGAATCAGTAGAAAGACAGTGGAAAAGGTTGATTAGTGTAGGTTATGATGACAGTTTTATAAAAAGGCAATTAGAATTGTTTATTAAAGGCAGGAGAGAAACCGAAGAGAAGTCAAGGAACCGCTTTGCTGTAATCCCTTATTATCATGATATATCTCACAACCTGAAGGCATGTGCGAGGCAGTTTGGAGTAGACACGGTCTTTAGTTCAGATTTTAGATTAAGTAAACTGACGCCATTTCAAACAGGTGTGAGTGAGTGCAAAAAAGCTCATCGGGAAAAGTCGGTATGTTGCGAGACTGGTGTAGTTTATGAGATACCATTGGATTGTGGATTTAAGTATGTAGGACAGACGTCACGATGCATAAATGATAGATTAAACGAACATAAAAGAAATGTAAAGAACAATGCACAAAACTCGGAAATAGCAAAACATATTCATGAATGTAACAACTGCACGGCGCTCTGGTCGGAGACGGAAATAATACACAAAGAGAGGAACGATGTAAAGAGAGTGGTAAGGGAGACAGTGCGGATAAAGTCTCTAGGCAACTGCATAAGTCAGGCTTCACTACAGTTTGGAAGCAATTCAAAAAACTTTCTAAAAATGTAATCTTTTTTTGTTGGTTGTTTGAAATGCAACCTGCTTGTGTGTGTGTTGTTTTTTTTTTGCTTTGTGAGGTGCTTAGGTGTATTGGCCCAACTACCGTTTCAATGTGTGCGTGTTTCTTTTTTTATGTGGAGAGGGCGAAGGATGATTCCGAAGTATGAACTGATCCTTTTGTTTAAGTTTGAAGGTTAATGGATGTTGCCTTATCGCATCGACCTGTAAAGGTTGTCAACGTTTTTGCATTGTGTGAAGACTGTGGCGCTTGAACTGTTTAGACTTCGACCCTTTGCTTTTTTTTTTTTTTTGGTGGAGATGACCTTGAGATTGTGACTATATAAGGAGGTGGACTAAATAAACCAGTTAGCTGAGTTTGAGACGTCGTCCTGTCTATTTTCTTTCCCTTCTACGTTTTGATGTTTCTTCTCACCCCAGTCTCAGGTTAATTCAACATGGTTGACCTGTGAGGATCTTTATTACATCCATATATGTAGTACGGCTTATTGGGGCTGTAGCCTAAGCAAGCCATAATCGTGAAAACTTTGTAAATATTCCTCAGAGAATGTTGTAAACGTTCTTTGGATGTACCGAGAACGTTCCTAGAACCTTGTTAGAATGTTGATTGAATGTTTTGTCGTTCTCAGAATGTTCTAAGAATATCCCCTAGAAAACATTCCTCGAATGTAGCGATAAGTGCCTGCGCGACATTCTGACAACGTTGATAGAATGTTCTTACGTAAATCTGCAACATTCCAAGAATGTAGCCTATGTTCTTTTGAACATTCCCGGAATGTTTTCAGAACGTTCTCGTGCTACGTGGGATAGGTTGTGACAGCGCGACATTAGTTTATTCC
>JAZHYW010038949.1:0-52673 GCA_037355805.1 Ixodes ricinus | reverse complement strand
TTTTAATGGAATTATGCTTTCCACTGAGCACATTTGTACCTTGAAATTTGTACTGCTACAGTTTGATCATGGATCATACTACTAGGCAGAAGCAGAAAGCCAATCCAATTTTTGCAAAATCGCCATATAAAAGGTTTTACTATAACCATAGTATTCTTGGTATTGAATATACTGACCCTTAGGCGTTTGAATGTCTAAAAAGCTACCATCGTGGGAAGAGAAATAGTTTTAACTAGGCTGTATCTTTCATAGTGTACAGGAGGTTTCCATTTAAGGTATGTTGCCACCTTTGAAAACAAGGTTTTTTGCAAAAACTTTGGATTTTTATTTTTGATGTTTTTAAAGAACATTTTAAGTATCATCAGACTCAAAATTGTGTTGCAGAAAAAAATACTTCTAACTTGTTTTGTTCAAAAGTTAGTTTTTTGAGGCAAATGCCTGTAGGGTGGTTCAAAAATTGTATTTTTTGTTTTTTTTCAACACTTAATTTAAGTCAAATTTCTTTTTATGTTATGAACATCTTCAGGTATTCAGTATTGTGTTGTAGAAAAAATTACGTCTCTACCTTGTTCTGTTTAAAAGTTATAGTTTTACAGTGGAGCTGATAGGGGCTAGGTTCCCCAGGATCGTGTCCGGTACCAAACAAATGTCGACACAAAACTCTGGACAGCTACCGCCATCTGTGAGCGACGGCGGCAATCTGACAACCGGCTTGGCGGCCTCACTCATAGATGGCGACATCTATGCGTCGTCCCAGATGTCGTCCTAGATGTCGTCCCTCGAGGTCGTCCTAGAAGTCATCCTTGAGGTCGTCCTAGACGTCGTACTTGAGGTCGTCCTTCAGGATGTTCAAGAGGTTGTCCTCCAGGTCGTCCTAGAAGTCATCCTTAAGGTCGTCCTTAAAGGTAGTCCTAGAAGTTGTCCTTGAGGTCGTCCCAGACGTCGTCCTTTAGGTCGTCCTAGGCGTCGTCCTTGAGGTCGTCCTAGACGTCGTCCTTGAGGTCGTCCTAAACGTCGTCCCTGAGGTCGTCCTAGACGTCTTCCTTGAGGTCGTCCTAGGCGTCTGTCCTTGAAGTCGTCCTAGACGTCGTCTTCAAGGCGTCGTCCTTGAGGTCGTTCAACAAGTCGTGCTTGAGATTGTTCAAGAAGTCGGCCCTGAGGGTGTCCCACCATAGTACAGCTTCGCTGGTCTTCCTTCTTCACCAGAGTGGAAAGGCTGAGAATTTTTTAAAGCAAACACCTGTAGGGTGAATGGACATTTTTGTTTCTCTCAAAACCCGTTTTTCAGATGTTCCCCGTTACAAGAACACTAGTAACTTTATTATAAATAAACATTTTTTTAGTTAAATTTTGTATGCTTTGCATATTTACATGATTCTAAGCACCCTTTTTTTCACACCTGTGATGTCCAAAGGGGGGCGGGGGGACGTGCTTGAGATTTGAGGAACACTAAAATCATACAACTTTTGTTATTAAGAAATGACGCTTTTAGGGGTGAAGCTCCTTAGGGGCTAGCCATGTCCGTCCGTCCAGTGTCGCTCTGGCGTCCAGTGCTCGGTGGCCGTGAGCTCACGTGCTCACGTGCTCGTGTAGATGGAAAAAAAAAAAAGATGAAATAAATTATGACAAAAAATATGTTTGCGCAGTCGACAGGATTCGAACCTGTGTGGGGAGACCCCGATGGATTTCTAGTCCATCGCCTTAACCACTCGGCCACGACTTCGGGACGAGTAGGGAGCTCTGAGATGTGGTAGTAACTCAAGAGCTGGGGATGTCATGGATGAAATGTTGCATGTAGCCGCTCAACGTCTATACAGGAGAGGGCGCTGCGGTCAAATGCGTATATAATCGCGTTAAACTTTGCATGCATTGGCTCAACGTTTATAGACGAGAGGGCGCTGCGGTCAAATGCTCAAATGCGTATATAACCATGTTCCATACCACGCATTCTCTTTCTGACATGGATGAAAACGAACGAAAGGCTCGGTACGACGCTGCGGCTCTGCGTCTACGCAGACAAACACCACCAGAGCTTCGCCCCAATCAACATCATTCACCGCATAGAGATGCGGTCAATTTTTTTAATGAAATACAGCAGTAAATGAAACATCAATGCTTACATTTCTATGTGAAAAAATTTTTTTTCTATTTCTTGTGGAAACGAGCTGGGGGTGCTTAGAATAGCGAAAATACGGTATTTCTTAGACGTTATTCTGTGCAATGAACCAGGATAATTAAAAACAGTTAATAAGTTTTAATGTTATGATGCTTCGATTGAAACATAACCACCTAAAATGACAGCAGTTTTTTTTTTTTTTGCTTATAACACGATTTACGCTTATGACAACACAAAGATCCTGGTTCATTGTACAGCCAGATACATCCACATTACTACCAAGCCATCTTCCATTCGGGTATTCGAACCGAGAGTTATGATTGCGTGCGTAACACGCGTTTTAGAACCTTTTTATTTATTGAAAAATAAAATAATTTTTATTTTAATTGTATAACACACTCAAAGGGTCTACGAAACTGTCCTTCAGAAGGCAAATGCGAAGTAATGATCTTGAGACCAAATCTGAAAGAATTTTTTGAAAGGTGGCGATATACCTAAAGTGAGTTTCTACAATATTTTGTTGTTAAGGTGGTCAAAGCTGTCGAGTACATGCGTCACAGTGGGCCAAAAGCCCGGAGGTAAGATCCTCACAAGGATGTTGGTTCCTTGTGCAGTACGAGCACCTGGAGAAGAAGCGTGGCGAGGAGGAAGGCCTCCTGATGGAGGGAGAGCAGAGCCTCCTGCGGCGGCTGTCTGAGATGGACCAGGAGCGTCTGGAGGTGTGGATCCGACCGGATGGGAGCACCTCCCACCGGAGCAGCCGCTCCAGCGACCTAGCCTCCCGGGAGCTGGACCAGCTGGCCCGGCTGAGCACCGTCGAGCTGAACAAGCGCTTTGTGCTCAGCTTCCTGCACGTCCACGGCAAGCTCTTCACCCGGGTCGGCATGGAGACCTTCCCAGAGACGGCGCGGCGCATGCTTCTGGAGCTGCGCTGCCTGCTACAGCGGACGCCGGCCGCCGTGGGCTCGGTGCGCCACCTGCAGCTGCTCTCCATCAACATGTTTACGGTGGCCAACACGTCCCTCAAGGACCGCACGCTGGACCCCCAATGCCGCTCCCTGCTCCAGGAGCAAAGCCTGCAAGTCGCGCTCGCCCACGTGGCCATCCTCCTGGAGCGGGCCACGGGCCTGGTGCTCCAAGGGCTCCAGACGGGCTCCTCCCCCTCCTCTTCCTCCTCCTCCTGCTCTCCGTCTTCCTCCCCGGGCTGCGGCGGGGCCCCCTCCCAGCTCTCGGACGACCTGGCGGAGCTGCTGCCCTGCCTCAAGGTCTGGACGGACTGGATGTCCTGCCAGAAGCGGCTGTGGTCACCACCCCCGCCGCCGTGCGACTACGACACTGGCGTCAAGGGCAACGTCTGGACCACGCTGGCCGACTTCCTCACGAGTGCTGCGCAGGCTGAACATGGCCGACGTGCGCTTCTTCAAGGACCCCGCGGAAGACCGGGAGCTGGTGACGCTGCCGGAGGATGCCACGCTGGCGGGCTTTGTGCCGCTGCTGGGCGCACCCCAGGAGACCTTCTACGTGCAGCTGCCGTGCGACCGGGAGCGCGCGCGCAACCACCTGCGCATGAGCCGCGTCCAGTTCTTCGGGGACTACCTGTGTGGCATCGCGACGCCCTACCTCGAGTTCAACGTGGAGCGCAAGCGCTTGTCTCCCTCATCGCCACCTGCGACTCCGAGTCCGACTCGGAGCGGGAGATCACCTACGACTCGGTGAGTGCTCCACGTTGACTGCAGAGCAAGAAATGATGGCATTTGCAGGGACGCCTGTTTATACAGAATGTGTTCAGGGCCGGTTTCTAAACTTGGAGCGTCGGAAAGTGTTGGTACGAAAACATGATAACACGGTATTTGTGTTGCTACAAACACTTTGTTGCCTTTATGTCGTAGGGGAGTTGCATGATCACAAAATCAGTACAGGTTATGCGATCATGTAACCACCATCGGTTACGTGATTGTGTTGTTGCTGCATGTTACGTTATCGCATAAGCATTGCGATGTGGTCGTGTCACGTGGCATCATTTCATGTGGTCGTCTGACACAATTATACTTTGCCACGTGACCCTTAGTTGTAAAAACCACACGACTCGTAACAAGACCAACAATGTGATTATGTGACTCGTAGTTGCCGATGACGGAGGGAATCACGACCCTCCACAGCAGCTCGTCGTAGGTCAGTCTCAAAAATTTTAAAGTGCCTTGATAGTTAGCCTATATAGTCAAAAAGGTCATCCCATCGTTACCAGATTAAATTTATATTTATCTTAATCCTTCGGATAAATTCGGGAGACACATTTTGTGCAGTTCGTCTCTCAGAAAACCTCTTAAATAATTCGACATTAATAAGATAGCGCAAACTGAACGAGGACGAATAGGCACACATACGACAGTACAGGCACTGACTTCCAACTAAGTTTATTGCAACATCAAACCAAGCAATATATACCATCTCCTGTGCAGAAAAGCCGCACATAAATAAAAAATACAAAAATCATACATAAGAATATTCATCTACCACATGCCAATCGAATGAGATAGACCCATCGAGAAAAGATACTTTTTTGGCAGTGAGACACAGTGAAGGCATGCTGATGCACGTTGTCTTCAGCCTTCCTGATAAAAAACGCCTCTATAATTTCTCTGTCTTTTCCTTTGCTCTCTTCAAGAACTTCATAATTTTCAAATGTGGTTCACATCCACAACACTTACCGTGCACAGCAAGATGACCACCTAAATTGCTTTGTACCAACAGACTATGTTCACGAGCTCTGTCATTGAACCACCGACCTGTTTGTCCAGTGTAAATGCAGCCACAGCTAAAAGGAATTTTTTGGACAACCCCAGTTTTACAGTCAGTATACATGACGGCATGTTTTAATGCCGAAAGCATTAACTGTCGTCATGGAGCGAGCCGACGTTATCAGTTTGAAGCGCGAAAATGGCACCTTAAACCTTTTTTCCAAGTGTAGCCAGCTCCCAGCTATGAAACCACGCGAAAAGCCTAAACACGGCACCTAGTTTCCCCGATCCCAAAGGAGCGAAGTAAAGCTGATGAATTTTCGGCTTCAGTCCCATTGGATGGTGCACGTTGACGAGGCTCCCATTGGCCGCTGCGCGTCAGTTTCAACGATCACTCACCCGATGGCACTGTGTGTTTGCGAGGCAGCGGCCCCACTGTTCCACGCCCAAGGTCAGCGCGCCGTACGCCGCAGACGAAAGAAGGGAGCGAAGAGCGGCGTGCATGCTTTCGCATTCACAACTCATAAGAAGTGCTTAGGTGTACCTCGAGCCTTTTTTTTTTTTGCACATTGAACACGTTTATGGCCAGTAAGCTTTGGACATATCTTGCCAAGTTTGCAAGGAACAGAAAAAACAAGATTAACACCAAACCTACCAGCTATCTTTTTAAGATTGTGCATCAGCATGCCTTCGGTGTGTCTCATTGTTAAAGAAGCACATTTTCCTGATGGTTTTATCTGATTCGATTGGCGCATGGTAGATAAGTATATAATGTATAATTTTCTTGTTTGTTCAGTTTGCGCTATTTTGTTAATCTCAAGTACAAACCAACTAGCCCTATCAAAAGTCGTGTTACTCTTAAATAAACATCCAGCGCAGCTCACAATGCAGTGCGCATTACTCTGTCTTTTGACTTTATCTTTACTTGGATGCTAAAAGAGTAGCGGTAGTGACGTGCCCGTGTCTCTGCCCTGTGTGCTCAGTCGGAGGAGGAGCTGGGAGACTCCCTGGACGACCAGGAGGTCTCGCTCAAGTCCGGAGAGGAGGAGAATGAGATCCAGAAGCTGTGGTCCAAAAGGAGCAGCTGCGCAGGGCCAAGGAGCAACGGGAGCGGCAGCAAGCCTGCGTACAGGTCAGTGCCGCTCTTTCTTGTCGTGCAGGTTCTTGGGGAAAGGGAAGACTGCAGCGTTGCCAACGGTCTCTTCGTTTAGATTTTTGCCTCATTTCTATCAAGGTTGCCAGCTTGAAGCTGCCTGCAGCGAGTGTTAACTCTTTCCATACCACACCCATAGGCCATCGATCACCCGTGATCTAGGATTTCCACGTGCCGCCAGAATTAGAATTTGGCGTGCAGGAACATGTCGTGCCCTCTAGCGGATAGCGGATGAACTACAGTTCTGGCTTTGAGTTTGTTGTCAGCTTTCTCCTAAGCTGGTGATCTATCGGAAATATATCTCTGCGCCAAATTGCACAATTTAACTGCTTTTGCCGCTTGTGTTTTTGGACAACAGCAGTAGTGAGGGCTGCAGATGAAGTTGGATCATTTGATTTGAGCTCCTACAGCGACGTTTAATCTTCGAGGCGCATAATATCGACATGTGCTCATTGGAAAGCGTCATTCAAGCTGTCCAGGTTGCCCTGAGCTGGGACACACGTTTTGATGTGTGTCGCAAGCCATAAAATCATTGGCTGAGAAGAAGTGAGAGTAATACTACGACGAGCCAAGGTTTTGTGCAAAAACAAGTGTTCTGGAGGACATGGCTTTCTGCATACAGCAGCGTCTCTGAATGACATGACGCCACGGAAACACACTTGCCGACAAACCAAAAAGTAATTCGGCAAGTGTTCTCTAACTTACAGAAGTGATAGTGGTGTATATGGGGCACACTTTGTATATTGAGGATTTTTAAAAATCATGGTATGATCTGATATAGCTGCAACTGTTCATCATGATGTTTACAACCCGAGACTGTGGTGAGGGAAAAAATGAGGAAACCTTGGAAGTAGAAGAAAAAGGCAGAGGAGAAGACCTCTGAAACGCAGCTAAATCGTTTCTTTTCTCTCACTCCTTACATACCCCCGATAGACACCAACTCCTCCTCTCCCAGACATACACTTTGTTCACAATGCATTGATTGGACTCTTAGACACATATAAATCGGTCACCTATTGACCTTTTAGAGATGTCAAATTTTTTTTCTCATTTTTGCACAAATTCCAAGCTCGGAGTTTAAATTTAGCTACCTTTTCTTGACATAAGTAGTCTAAACCTTCTTGTTTTTCTTCTAAAGAGCCGGTTTTCGGCTGCATTTTGATGTATCATAATTAACCATAAACTGAATGACTTAAAAAAAAAAATTGTTGTCAATTTTTTAGAAATTGTTTTTGTTTCCTGCGATCTGAAAGGAGTTAAGGCGTCTGCAATCTTGAGTCCTTTCATCTGTAGCTGGAGAAACAGGCATAGTTTAGGTTATCCGCCATCTACAGTGACCTGAAATTGTGAGGGGATCGAGGTGGCCCTGAAAAGTGAGAGAATTTATGTAGAATATGGTCAAATGTAGCAAAAGGGGGAGGGAGGGTTTTTTTTTTTTCAGTATTTGGTGTTTGGGCAAAAAGAGAAACTGTTGTTTTTCTCTGCAAAAATAAACTGTGCATTGTTGAGCGCTCATTCTTCGCCCAAGTCGTAGCTCCAGTGGATGCAACCAGAAGCCAGTTTCAGAACTTGCTTATCTGATTCTGAAGTTATAAGCAATGTTCTGAAATATACAATTAAAAATTAGGGCTCATTCTCGGTAGCAAACTTAATTTATATCATGTATTCAATGACTTTGTTGGCCTCTATTTTCTCCTTTTTGATAGTGAGTTGCATGTGAAAGCTATCACCAATGATCAGTGTCCTAACTATAGTCGGTGACAGGTCAAGAACGAGCGGAAGCTCCTCCCACCCCTTTCCACTTCAGTAGAGCGAACGGTGGAGAGGAGGCCGCCTCCCCTCCAGCGTTCGCTCTCCTAAAGTGGTAAGAGGTGGGAGGAGCATCCACTTTGTTCTTGACCTGTCACCGACTATAGGTACCAAGAAGTTGGATAATTCACAATGCCTCCTTGAGCTTACTAACACAGCCAAGCTAGAGGTGTATGAGCATAGTATATGTTTTACCACAAATCATATATAAATATTAAAGTTGACTTCAGATTGAATAGAATATTTTCGAATATGAATATCTTACCTTTAATGTGATTTGAGCATGGATACTTCAATAAATCAGAGCTGATGCATTTCTCCAGCCAAACAAAAAAAAATTAAAAATGTTTTAATGCATGAGGGACATTTCACATGCTTTCATTCAATAAAAAGTCCCCATTAAAATGAGGTGGGTAAAACATACTGTAACAAGGCAAGCAAAAGGTTAACTTTTTATCTGTGTGGGGGGAAAAAATGTTTAAGTCAATCAAACTAACCGAGATGCTTTGCCATGTTAGCGTTTCTTCGATCACATGGATGCAAAGCAGTGAAGCTTCACGCGCACGCACCGGTGCAAAACACTGAAGCTTGGCGTGCATGCGCTGGTGCAAAGTGTTATGCAAGAAACCTGAAAATTCTTAAGACATTGTTTGCAATTTTCGAATGTTCTAAAAGCTCATATTGATGAGGGAAAGTGTGCTGCGAATCGAATGCAAGAGCAAGTGCTGTCTGCAAATTATTTCAAGTTTGAAATATTTGCTCTCCTGTACATTAAGCAGGGGTGGAACAGCTGCGCCATTTATGCCATCTTGCGCCAGACGCATTTGTCTGTGCCATCCTGCGCCATTTCGCAGAAACTGCGCCATTGTGCTCCAAATCGCACAATGTGCGCCAAAAAAAAAAAATTTTTGTCTTGGTTTTGGTTTTTATTGACTCAATTGGCAACAATGAGCGTGTTTAGCTTGGTCGGCCTTGCAATTTCTTGTTCCGTTTATTAATGCGAATAGCATTCTTTGGATACTTCACGCACTTTTCGTCTATGTATCTATCTATCTATCTGGCTATCTAACCTCTTACGCTCGCGGGTCGATAAATAAATAAAAAAGACCGGCGCCGGCTGGGATTCGAATTGTTGACCCTTTGATCAGCAGGCAGACGCGCTAACCACAGAGCTATGAAGGCAGTCATTCAACGCACTCTAAACGGTTGTTTATATCTTTACCATAGGACACGCTTTACAGCGCTGTCACAGCTACCGTTGCGCGCGCGTTCCATGCACGAGGGCTCATTCCGCTCTCGTGAGGCTGAGCACAGCCGCTAGCTCACCCTCTCCCGCGCTCGGGAGAGGGTGATGTAGCGGCCGTGCTCAGTCTCACGAGGAGCGGAATGAGCCTTCGTGCATGGAGCTGCGCGCGTACGGGTAGCTGTGACAGTGCTGTAAAGCGCGTCCTATGGTAAAGATATAAACAACCGTTTAGAGTATTGTTGGTTGAGACTAGCTGAGACGCCAGAAAGTCTGGTCGGTACCATTTTGAGTGTTTGTGCGTATGGCGCGTGCTTTGCCTCGCCTTCCTAAGTGACACAAACGCACGTGCTGGGCTGCGGAGATCGTGCGCAGGGCTGTGAAAGTGTCAACAAATTTAGAATCGCCTCAAGAGTGGGCTGGCGTATCTAGAGTGTGCCGGCCACCTGACGAACGCGCATAACTCCGCACCGTTTGATGCTATTCGGATTAACGTAGATAATCATTCCCAAAGGATGGGTTCTGCTGATTTTTTCCCTGTGCATCCCGAGTCGGAAGCGTGCGAAAAAACTCTGGGGTCGGATTCCAAGCGCTACGTCACCTGCGACTGGATTCTTATTCTTCAACCATTTGCGGTTAAGCAAGTCGGCCGAGGTGAGGTCGAGTCGTTAAGCGTCAGATTGCCTGAGGCTCTCCGGCCCGGGATCCGGACGTCAGCCAGTTGAAAACAAATGAGTAAGAGATTCCTTTTAGTGCTTCATCGTTAGAAGTTGGAACCGCATTCCTGCAAGATAAATTGTGATTTGATTGAACTGAAATGCGGTCCAATCCGAAACCTTGCCGGCCAGTAGCTCTCACGCGAGCGGTAGATCTGCTCGGGCGTACTTTAATCTTGCTCCTGCTCATCGCTTCAAATACGGTAACTCCGTTAATAATAATCTGCTGCTTCGATATCGAGTTGAACAATAGGATAAACTCAAAATTTGTTGCCCTGTTCCTCTGCGCAACTCCACGTCCGTTGCTTACTCACGTCACATGGTTCCCACATATAATTCTTATGTCTAGCACAGTATGGGTGGTGCTATAAGCAGTGCTGGTTTGCATTTTGAGCAGCTGAAAGCCACTCAGAAAATATCAAGGACAGTATCTTCAGAAACATATGGTTCTTGCTTTTCGGTTCTCACTAAGGCCAATTTTTCGCATCTGTTACACTGTTATCCCATCTACCTAGGTTCCTAACTACTCATGTTCATCTGTGCTGCTAAGCACAATTGAAATTGCTCCGGTGCTTGTCTAAGACACAAGCTGAAGTGCAATGAAAACTGATTTGAGCTGCTCCTAGCCTGCTCCAGAATGTAGTTTTAGCTGCTCCCAACCTGCTCCAAAACAGCTGTTTCAGCTGCTCCCGTGGCTGCTCCCAAGTACATTTCATGAGTTCCACCTCTGATTAAGCCTAAGACTTAGAAAGCTCATAGCACAAGAAATTAAAGCCCTGGCATGCATTCTGGTTGCAGGGGACGTTAAAGGGATGCTGAACCGAAATCTGGATTCCTCAAAACACGCGGCAAAAGCGTGCAATGGGATGCTACAAACACAAAAACATCACTCATACAGCGATATCTCAAACGGATGACCATATTTTTCAAGAAAAAGAGGCGCATTTGACAGGTTTGTTGATGTCATGTTTCTCCAAGAAGGAGAGGGAACGGCCTCGCGTCTTCTCCGCCTCGCCGCCTTGAGGGAGCGAAGCGAAGAGAGAAGGAAACTAGGTACCTTGACGTCACGCGCCTCGTCGGCCTTGTTCCAATCTCGACCTCTTTTTCCCAAAATACGTCCGTCTATTCGAGATATCGCCTTACCAGTTGTGTTGTAGGGATTGTAGCGTCCCGCCTACATCTCCTGCATTGTTTTTCTGAAATCCAAATTTCGGTTCACCATCCCTTTAACGTTTCTGTGGGTGTAAACATGCTTTGTAACAGGCTTATTGGTTATCTTTCATGTTTTAAAGGGCAACTTCGGTTGAAACCAAAATCAATGACTGGTATCACTTTATAGCACAAAATATGATCACAGCTGAAATATTATGTCAAAGTGAAGCCACATACTCCACTGAAACAGATTTCAAAGATGCGACCAACTGCTCTTTAGCAGGCAAGTATTAGCTTTTTAATCAGGAAACCCTGGCGCAGCACCCTTGTGACATTGCGTCACGGTGGAACCACAGTTGATTGGTTGTACTGCAGCACCCTCGAGACGTCACGTCGCGGGCGTATGGCTGATGATTAGTGTTTTCATCCCTCCAGCAGATAGTTTCGGTATTGCCGCAGACGCCCAAAACCAAGCTTTGAGCCGTGATGTTTATAAAACTACGCACAATATGGGGGAAGAACTTGTATAGTGTTTGCACGATTCTATTGCACACTTTTTTCACCAAAATCTGGTGCCAAAAACTACTTGCGCTTTACAATCGAAACCAAAAGCCAAAACTCAAAAGAAAAATGCAATACTCGATATAAGGTGGCTAGCCCCATCGCCATTGTGACCATTTGTTTACATTCGCCATTTTGGTATCCGTTTCATGCGCATTGTCTCGTGTCTACGGACTCGTGTCTGCTGTTTTAAGATGGAAAAACAAAAGTAAGTCTACTAGGAGGGTTTATTGAAATGAAAGTCCATTGCGCTGGCGGGAAAGATAATAATGCAGCAGAACTGCATGGCTTTGCAATCCCAGCGACCCAACGAGCTTGCAAAGTGTTGTTTGGAAGACGACCCTCCCAGGGGCGACGGTTGCGGGCTTGTACAAGCGCAAGAAGCGTGGGACTTAAAACGCTTTAGGCTAAATAAATCTGTGGACAGCAAAGAACCATCGCCAGACTCTGACGACGGCGACTAGTGCATGGTATTTATTTTTGTTTTGGCATGCATTTCATAATGTCTGTTCTATGACGTATGTGTTCACTCTTCATTTTACCTTAAGGTAGAATCGACAGCAATTTACTTTTTGAATATTCGGGAGCTAAATCTGCCTGCGCATTAGAATTGGGGCACATTAGAATCATGCAAACACGGTAATTTAGGGACACTGTTTTAGCTGAAAACAGTCGTAATCCCAAATTAAAATATATTGCCCTTCAAACCATTTTTTTCTATATTAAAAATATTGGGGTTGTTTGATTTGGATCTGCAATAAAGTGGTTGCTGTGCCATTTATCAGTGATGGAAGTGTCGTGCCATTTGCGCCAAATTGCACCATGAACGAAAGTCTGCTACATCTTGTGCCAAAGTGCTATTTTTGCTAAGAATTGCGCCACACATGTGTCAATATAAGCTTAAGGCAAAAAAAATTATTGGTTGATTTTAATATTTAGAGAAGTAGAAGGAAAGAAAAATTCTACAGTTATGAATTCCACGGCGTCTCTACTCACCGTATACGGTAGTTTGTTTCGTCTTAGGTCAGATGACAGCCAAAGGCTCAAACAACACACTCTAAGAGCGCAAGTCACGGGACATTCACTGCACTTGATTGGTTTAGCCGATGAAAGAACTTATACAGGAGATGACGAATGCCACGATGTCACGCTTTGATGCTGCGAATCAACCGCTCTGGCGGTTCATGCGCTGGCTGGTTGATCGCTGGCATCGTCAAAATTTCCAGACGATGTTGTTGATGTCAGGAACTAAGCTTCCCGAGATAACTTTGCAACATAGTAGGATTGCCGATCGGAGCTACCGTGATAAAACAGAAGTAGGGTATTGTACTCCTGATGAGATCACTTGAGTATCATGTCTGCCACACGCCTTCGTTCCGTGACTGCAGAGTGCTGTGGCACTCTGCAGTCACGGAAGCGAGCGGCACTAAGCACTTTAAATTAGTCACTTGTGCCGCTCAGGCCAACCTTCGCCTCTCACCAGCGTGCGCGCGCCGAGCTTCGCCTCTTCGCACCGGAGTGCCAGGAGCAGCAACTGACCTGGAGGAGCGCCTGGCTTAGCGCGATAGGCACACAAATTATGCTCAGGATGATTACAGATCAAACTTCTTTTCCTAATTGTGAGTTGATCTCTAATTTAAAAAAAAAAAAGGAGCAGAGGAAGAGAGAAGAGAACAAGGGTCTATATCCCTTTGTCGCATAGTGGCCACTACAGTGGACAAAGTTAATTATTTTTTAAATAAATTGCCAGGCGACATAATACCCGTACGCATGGTGTCCACTTCAGTGGACATATGTGTTTTCGATTGCTGCTCATAGATGGCGCCACAATTCCACTGGTGTTGACATATTCAGCATCCAAGATGGCAGCTTTCACAAATTCTAGGTAAAGCACGTGCATCCTCGCAAAAGCGTCGTAAACTGTTGCAAAAACTTATTACCCCTCTGTTAAACGTTTTCGTGCCTTCGAGTAAGTCTTGAGGTGTTATCTTTATAAATATGAGTGTCCAATAAGTCTTCATTGTTCAGTAAGTGAACTATCTGTGGCTTGTCCACTCTGGTGGACACCATGAACAGCAGCATTATGGGGCCATGTGCTATGCACAAATTGTATTTGGTCAGCAGCGCTGTAAATATATTGGAATGGTCCAATTTTCTGTTGTAATGAATAATGTGCCATAATTCTACATATTCCAAAAAAAAAATACTATATCTTTTTTTTTTATTTTAGAGACAAATGAACTGCTACCAAATCACCTTTGAGAGAAGCAGACATCGATGCTTTATTGGATATTCCACTATCTGACTCAGAAATCAATGTCCCTAAAGACGGACTGCCGTCAGGAAGTGATGATGATCTTTTAGAGAGCGAGAATGATGACAGCAATTATGCCTATAGAGCAGGGGTAGCCAAGCTGCGGCTCTTCACGATGTTACAGTGCGGCTTGCAGCTCCGCCCTCCCCCACCCCCCCCCCCGAGTTCGCCGCCTTCCTCCCGGCCACACGACCACTTCCCCAAAAAGAGAAATGGAACGCGTTTTAAATCGAAAGACAGGTTGCGGTTTGGCTGTCTTGTGCTACTGCTACCTTATGCACAATTGGACCGCTTCTGACTCGGATAGATTTGCTCTGGACAAAAGTTTGCCCCCTCCCCCGCCCCCCGAGCTTGTTGTCATCCTTACTAAGCACTTTAAATAAGTCAAATGAAGGAGTCACAGTATTGTCCTACCTTCGTAAGATATGCCATAATTAAAAACAAAAAAAGGTAGGTCGTCCTGACTGACATGGTGTTTTCGGCTCCTGACAAGTTGTCTGGCCTGTCTAGAAAAGTGGACTCAAATTTTAAAGAAATTGATTTGTGCAAAGAAACATCCATACTGCTTTGTGACGTGCATAGGAGGCGTGGTGTTCCGTTTTCTTATCTTGTGACTCCTCATTACATGGGACATAGATGGCAACGTATGTCCCATGGCATGCAGCGCTTGGTCTCTCCAATTTCTTTTACTCGTCCTTCGTTTTTTTTTTCTTGCGCTGTTTTTATTTGAGATGTTTTGGTGATAACATATTTAAGAGTTGTGATGGGGCATCTTGGCCCTCATTGTCAAGACTGGAGGGGTACCCTTTCATTCAACAAACGTAAAGTGCTTTGCAAGATTAATGGCACACTCCAGAGATCATCGATGTATGTGACATTGGATGACAATAAATGCTCGTTCACACGGCCCCATTCTCTTACGTTATGTTACATTACGAAATCCTACGCCACAAGCCACCGTTAGTACATCTGCGCTTCATATTAAGCATAGCTACCAGATCAAGGAGATAGCCTGGCACGCGGCATTTGAAACACAAATGTTTCGGTGAGTTATACCTATTCTTGTAAGAAAACGGTAATGTGTGAAATGAAAGTAGCGCCAAGCTCCCTGTATGGTCGCCATTTTGGTTCGTGGAATGAGCAGTTTCTCCTTGACCTCTCCATTCTCGGTGAGCCGATCTAAATTCGCTGGTGACGGCTCGGTTTATAGAGACGTTTCTTGAGTACCGAGATTTTGTTATCCACACACCGGCGAAACAAGCGCACATCTTCGCACCGCCACCACATGCGGCGCCGGTGCTTGGCGGCATTGGAAAATAAATTTCTCGTTTTTAAATACGGAAGAGCATCAATACCATTGTAAGAGATCTGGGGAGGTAGGTATGATTGTTGAGTGGATTGCATGCACAGCGCCAAAGACGCTTCTATTGGCGAGGAACGCTATCAGTACGATGATGCTCCATAGCGATCTTTGTGCGACTGGTTCAGAACGACCCTTTCGAGGCTTCGAAGGCTCGAATGGATCGAAACGGTGATTGCCGTGGCAGCTGAGACCGATCGGCTAATCACTTTGCGATGTTTGGTCGTCTGTATGTTAGTATCTGTTTGCCTCCGACTAACAGGCAGGGAAAACAATGGCACTACTTTCGCAAGATCCTGTGACTTTAGTGGGAAACAGCCTTAACTGATCTGTGTTAGCACCATCAGTGACACTTTCTGATTGCTGGACCGGCAAAGGATAAGGCCTGTACTTGGCTGTAATTTCGGGGCCACGCGGCCTTTATTTTTTTATTTTTAGCTCGCGTGTGTTTTCTCCTTCGCTATTTTGGGTTGACGTCTTCGGCATTTATGCTGTGATGCGTGCCAACGCAAATAAATATCAGTTGTAAGTTTGGGGCTGTGGTATATTCGTCTACTCTTCTTTTTTTCAGTGCCCTTTGCACTGTCTGTTTCTATTGATGAAACTACTAATAGCTCAGGCCCGTTGCACTGCCAGATTGTTACGGTATGCTTGTGCGAATTTTCTAAGCTTTCGACCTTTCGATTATCGCTTCGGATCATGTACCCTTTGAACTGTCAGCGTTCGAATACTGGTCTTGGACATTGACGGTACGAAAATTCCGCAATGTTTTTCGTCGTTCGTGTTCCGTTCGGGCGGGGAGTGCGCTTCTCCGCACGCACTGGTGCACTGCGGAGAAGCAACACCCACTCGGATATCTCGCTTCGCCGCAGCGCGGTTAGGAGAAGATCACTGTTCCATCCAGAGTGGGTGGGAGCAGTGCTTTTCCGCGGTGGCCGAGGCGCCGAGCTACCGCCTCGCCTTCCTCGTAGGATGGAGGGAAGATAAAGGGAAGGGTGGCGCACATGCGTCGCGGCCACCGGGTAGCAGGGAAACAAAGATGCGCTCCGATAGGACACCGAAACGCGTCCAAATGAAGCGTTTTATCGGAACGCCGTAAAATGCCGCCCCTCCCTACCTTAGATCCTTTCTAAAATGAGTTGATTTAGTGGTTTTCGATGATGTTTAGCAAGTTTCTCGTTGGAATCATGTTTATTTTCACTAATTAAAAAGTTCGTCACTTTTATTTTATGTTTATTTAATTAGTATGCATTTTGCAACCCTTGACGTCCGCCATGACTTTCAGTTTGTTCCCGCAAAGATTTCAATTTTTTTTCCTCAACCACCCTATTTCTAGGAATTTGTAAAAGCCTTCGTGGACACCGTATATGACACTCGAATTATTCGACGGCATGATCACTCACGTTCAAATTACGAGTTAGCTTTTTGCAGCTGAATTAAAGAAAATATATGGATGTTTTTTTACGCCGTGAAAGCTACACTAATGCGGTTTGTGGAGGTGAGTTATACGGTTAGGGAGACAATTTAGAGGGCCAATCGTCACGACAAGTCGGCTAATTAACTAAGATATGTTTGTTAATTTTTTTAATTAGTGAAAATAAACATATGGTTCCAATTAAAAACTTGCTGAGCGTCATGGAAAACCATTAAATCATTTTTTTAGCAAGACTCGTAGCACGTAGGAAGCTAGATGGAGCGCTAGAGTTACCACTCGTGCAGCAGGAGAAGCCCAGAACTCAGTGTTGCCAACATCTGTCACTCGGATTTTACCCTCGTCAGAGTGCCGTAAACATTCCCTGTATTTTTCCCCACAGGCACTCACTTTAGTGTCAGGAAGTTGTTTTAAGATACGCATGACGCCAATGTATATTTAATGCAGCAACAACTCAGCGTATGTTTCTCGTTGTGTAGGTTTGCAATCACATAAATAACAAAACCGTAGAAGCGATCATTTGGCGAACTCCGCCCTATTATCCACACTGTGCAATGGCAAGGAACAGGTGCGGAACTAAATAAGCGCGCAAGCGGCGCCATCTAAATACTCTAAACTTAACATCAGTTCAGGCGGTGAGGAAAGTCGTCGAACCGGCAGTACTGTGCACGGCAGCCGGTACTGCATGCGCGCACATGATGCAAGTCGTGATGAATTAGATATGCACTCATTCAAAGGACCAGCAAACTGTCTGGAGTAGCTAGTCTATCAACAGCTCTACACTTTCTTTATGTTACGATGTGAGGCTAAGGCAGTACATCTCACAAAATTTGCGGGTTTAGTCTGTCTTTATTGTGAAGCAAGTATGTCGCTACATGCTTCACAGCGTGTTTAGAGTGTCTCGGTTTACCGCTTAGTCTCCCTAGCTGTGGATGCTTCGTTCACGATCATGCGGGAAATTTCCACACGGTTCGGCAATCACTGCCTCAGAGCTCGTGGTAACTCTTACCCTACTTACCTCATTCCGTCACTTCGATATTTTTGTAGAGGCAGTCGCTGCTGCCACGAGAAAGTATCTCAGATAGACACATCACGCCAATGCAATATGTACCACCGCTGCTATAACTCATCAAGTGTGAGGCGCAATTCGCATTAAATAAAAACAAAAAAACATATATGTATAAAATGTTCGAATGTAAAGCAAATACTGTACTCTGTATATCTCCCACGTGCTGATTTTGGATCCTCATGAAATGCGGCATATTAATGTGCTTCTTTAAATTCCAAGAGCTTTTTTGTATATACTTCTATGTATATATATATATTTTTTTATTTATCGAAATAAGATAGCACAGATTGATTGCAACCTTCGGCGCCTGAAAAGAAATCTAATTTTGCATTGAGAATTCTACTCTTAACTTTATTTCTGTATATACTATTTGGCTTACTTAAACGTAAAGTGATATTGATGGGCTTCATTAAATGGCAAGAGCTTTCTTTTTAACGCAAAAGCATTAACTATCCCGTGGAGCGAAGCTAACAACGTCTGTAAACGAAAAAAAAAAAAGACGTATCAAAGAAATGCTTATTTTCCCATTAGCTGGCTATGCAGACTTTGCCTATCTCAAATACTCTACTCAAGATACTGTATCTTAAATACTTTTTGGAGTATCTTGGTATCTTGCAAATACCTTTGATAGAGAGTATTTAATACTCTATCTTAATTACAATTCCGAGTATCTTGTACTCATTATCTTAAATACATTTTGACATTCCGCCATTTTCCGAGTTTTTCGGTATGAAGTGGCGTGGGCGTGGCACGAGCAAACGTGAACATTCTTTCGAGCAACCGAATCCTGTTGCTAGCTCCGATTAGCTACGGTGACTTAGATTGAGCTCGTGAAAATATCGCTTTCTTGCCGACTGTGACTCATATTTCAGCCGAAAGTTCGTACAATGAAGGTTCTCCCCTCGCCTTCCCAAAGGCGCCTTTTGTTTCTATAGAGTTTCCCCAAAAATCCTCAAACCAAAGGTGTGGTTTTACGGAAGTAAAGATGCCACCCTGAGGCGCAAGCAGACCGGGAAACGACCTACGAGAACAATGCAGACTTAAGTGTCAAGAAATAACAAATAGAAGAAAATGAGAAGTGGACACACACAAAAAGTAGACATTTTTGTTTTGCTTTTTGTATATTTGACCCGCTAAGGCAAAACGTCAAGGTTTTTTTTTCTTTGTGTTGTCAGTCCGGCACTTATTGCTCTCGCGAACACTGTCTGTAAAGGCCCTGTCACACTGAGGCAACACGACGGCAACAGCAACACAACACGTTGTCCAACAGTCGGGCAACTTGTTGCTCGCTCCCCATGTTGTCCGACAAACCTGTCACATCGCGGCAACAGCACGACAACATGGACGACAACTAAAATGTTGCCTCGGTATGACAGCTTTCGGCAACAAAAACAGCAGCAACTTGTGTTGGACAACGTGTGTTGCCCTGATCGCTGGCTGAGCGAATTTCGGGCCGGCAACACGACAACATAGATAGCTTCGATGGTAGAGCTAGTCCCCTATCAATAACGTCTTACTCAAATAAAGGCTTGGAAAACGTTATTTAACAATAATTAGGGCTGGCGTGCAGCTAAAATATTTTCGATTAATGTTTTTGCTGCGTAGTTACGGAAAGCGATTTTCGAAATGGTCACAGCTACGGTCGTGAACGTTCAGACTGGTTTTGAAATTAGAACTGCCGAGAGACCAGCTCACATTACTGATAGTAAAATAAAATGGCATGCCTACTCACCCGCTGATGAAGTATAATAAAAATAATCCAGAAAACCAAAGATTAAAAAATCGAAGCATTAAAACGACCATTCTGATCATGATTGTTGATGCTTGGAACTTGGAAACAGCCGCTACCAGACACCTGATTTGTTTTCAAAATACCCAGGACGTATTGGGGGAATGAAGCGATCACATAGCAGGCGGTAGGCAAGTAGACAGCGTTGAAAAATATTTATTCCACCGATTGTTATGAAGGCCGATCGTGTCGGTGTCGCAGTTTTGAAGCACTGTCAGTTCAGCTCAACACCACGCTACAAAAGACGCTTTGGGGTACTGCCGGTGCTAACTCAATTTTACAGTAGACATAGGAATTGCATGAGAAGAACCGGACAGAAACACTTCATACGGTGGCGTAAATCCCGAAAATATATCAGCGATGTCACTTTCCTCGGTTAGGGCTATCTGCTTTGTCAGCGAATGAAGAACATTTCGATAAAATAAAGAGCGGAAAATACTCCCCGTGTCAAGTTTTCTAATCACAGTCACTGGTTGATGTCGTACCGTGGTAATTCCCGGCCCTTCGAACGCACTAGCACTTTGTAGAGTCACATTTCCAGCGATTCCGCGCCGCACACGAACGAAGGTAAACAATCAAGATGGCGGAGTGTTCCCCGTGTTGTCCTCGCCGTCAGCGCGGTGTGACAGGGTTGTCGGACAACAAATCGGGCAACACGGTTGCCGGGCGGCAGCAACATGTTGCCCGACTGTTGTTGTTGCCGCGATGTGACAGGGTCGCCGGCAACACGACTTTCCCGTGTTGCCGGATAGAGTTGTCCAACTGTTGCCTCAGTGTGACAGGGCCTTAAGCGAACATTGATAAGCAGAGAACAGGACAGGAAACGAACTGCGAGCAGGGTGACGTGCCGTGGCTATTATGTGGGTTCTCTTTGTTATCCATTCACTCATATCCGTGTCTGAAGTTCGTTTATAGTGAACTCCTCGTATAGGGAATATGGATTGTAGTTAAACGATGCGTCTAAGGTGCGCCGCAGGATGTGATATTCAGCGATGTCACTATCGGCGAGGCGCTCTATCCCGTTTGTTGTCCCCACACCTCAGTGTTTACCCAACACAAGGCCTGTGCACGTGCTTACAGGCCTTGTGGGAATGTCCATGACGTTAGGTGCCGGATCTGTCCCGAAAGCAGTCTTCAGAGGATGCGAGCTTGACCCACTTCGGCTTCTGTGCTTAGCTGAGGACCGTGCATGCTGCATCGTTCATGCAGGCCGGAATGGTAACAAAAGAGCCCCTCCTCCCCCTCACCGGAGAACACGAACTCCAGCCAAACGCTGACGCCGCGTTCGGTTAAGTCAGCCGAGCGCTGAGCCATTGTATTTGTTGTCCTCATCCATCTAGTTCTAAAGTTTACCGCTTGGGGCGCCACGGTCTGATCTCCTCCCCAATAGCTAAGGCGACATCTTTCTTGTTGTCCCAGAAATGTTTTGTAACATCTATCAGTGATACTGCCACGCGCGTCGCCCAGCGAGCGCGTGGCCGGATGGTTACCGCGCTTGGCTCTCGCGCGGAGGCTCCGGGTTCGATACCAGAAAGCGGACTTCTCTTTTATTTATTCCTTCAACTTGACATTCTGGTAAGTTCGAGAATTTTGTCGTCTGATTGAGTTACGAAAGTTCTACGCGCCAAACTTTCTACGCCGAATGTTCCAGAAACCCACGCGGGTACAAAAGGTGCTCCGAGTGGCGGTCCGCAGTCAGTCTCGCCCCAGCGGTCGATCCTGCTGTTTCGCCGACATCGACGCCTGCGACGCTAGCCTTTCTCTCTTTTGTTTTGGGAACAAGTTCGCCCCATTAACAATATTTTGCTCTTTATAGTCGGACTGCATAAAATAGCCCTACGATACTTTTTTTTCTCGTTTTCTGTTGTTGCGTGCTAATAAACCATTCTGGTAACCCAGATTTGCGTAGCTAAATAACTGTCGTTGTCAATGACGTCGATACAAATTAAGCAATGCGGAAGTATCTTCAAAAGTAACTGAAATACATTTCTAAGTATCTGTACTCTACTCAAGATACTTTACAGTGAAAGTAACTTGAGTAGTATTTTAAATACTTTATGACGCAGGTATTTAGTAACTTAACTTAAATACTTTTATCGAGTATTTTGTCCAACACTGGCTGAGCGAAACGGCTCCCAGATAGCCTACTGGCGGCCGCTCCACGAGAGCGCGCGCTCGGCCGCCGCTCTCGTGTCAGGCGTTGCCGGGAAAGAAAAAAAAAGGCGGGGGGGGGGGGGGCTGCGGCAGCACCACGTAGACAGGTGCAGAAGGCCCTTCCTCACCGTGATCGCATCTTCATCCCAGTTAGATCGATCGGAGGCTCGAGACGGGGCACGAGCGCTGCGTCAGAGTTCGGCCACGGCTCGTGTTCAATCAGCGCGTCGAAGGTCGGGCTCGGGCCCAGTAGCCGAGTTAGCGCGGTCCGGACTCTGATGACGTTTCTTGAAGGGAGAGGAGGTGGTGCGGGAGGTTTTGATTATTCTAGGTGGCTGCGGCCGCTTCACGAGTGCGCGCGCCCGGCCGCCGCTCTTCGATCGTGTCGGGCGTTGCCGGAGGGGGGCCTGCGGCCGCTTCTGCTCCTCTCGTCGCCGAGCAACGTGGCGGCACCTGCCGCAACCTCGGCCGTAGCGAAACGTGGCTGCCCACGCCAGTACACCGCAGACGGGGAGCGGAAGAACGGCATTCATGCTTTCGCATTCACAACTCATAAGGAGTGCCGAAAGGGTGTCCTCGGAATTTTTTAATTGAAATAAGATAACAGCAATTGACAATAACCTTTCAGAGATATAACAAAACATCTAATTTTGCATTCAAAATTATCCTATTGTTACTTTATTTCTTTGGTGTAATATTTGGCTTACCTTTGATTGGCTTACCGTGAAAGCTACATTGCGATTTGTGCAGGTGAGTTAAAGGGATTGTCCGATCGAAACCGGAAGTACTTGAGCTATTGTAATCATGGCGTAGATAAGTAAAAACAACGGACACGAAGAGAGAAACAGACAAACAGGCGCTTGTTTGTCTGTTTCTTCTTGTGTCCGTTGTTTTTTGCGCCTACACCATGATTTCGGCAACGTCTACCAACTAGCCCAACTACAAGTTCTTCTTAAGTTATTGTGCTCGTTACGTCGAGGGAGCCTTCAGGTAGACAAACGTCATTTTTATTTTGATATATGATCTCCCGTTATTAATTAAACCTTTCATGAGCCCATGTACGAAACTGCACCCCGAATTTCGCCAGTGTCAATGGCTGACATCCGTAGGTGCTGCGTGACGTCACAAAACACAAAGGTTTGTCGGATGGTCGGAATAACAAGCGTTGGTCGATGGATGTCTTGTATCTTGTTTCGAATTATATAGTCTCCTAGGCTGTACCCTACTTAAATACGGTTCTTTTAATGCAGTTCCCAAGCATGTGCAAAACAAGTCACGCCTTTTAGCAGGAAATTACTCGCAGATAGCCAAAAGCTTCGAGCAAACGTATGCCGTTTCGCGCATACACAACTGCGACGGCCACCGATCGAACTAGGGGCGCTAGCAAAGCAAAGGATGCAGATTTCGCCTCTGAAGTGGCACCTAAGTACACCAAGCGGCATCTGGGTACACGTGTCAGCGGATCCACTGGATCGGTGATGAGGCTGCGGGTCGTTCCCTCACAGGCGATGTCCGCGGGTTGAAGACAAACGGCGAATCGTTCAAATGAATGTCGTCACTTCAATTGGACGAGCTTGGTGAATCGTAGTCATGCTCCATTTTCACACGCGGGTGAAACAGAATCGGGCTGCACGCGTGCTAAATACAACTTCTGGTATCGTTTCCAGATGGCCTAGCTGTTGGTTTCGGTTTCGCTGCATAATCAAATTGATTAATCCGATTTGGGCGCGGAGTGGATGGACGTAGTTTAATATCGTTGGCACAGCATCACACCTCAGCTTACGAACCTTCTGTCCGCTTAGAGCTCAGCTCGTAGCTCTCTTCTGTGAGATGATTGCTGCATAAGCGGGATCTCGATCTTGACGGGAACCTAGTGCCTACGCGCGGCGACGATCCACTTCGCTCGTCACTGCACGTCCCGCGGAAAAGTGTGGAACGTCATGTCTTGGCTCGCATGTGCTGCCCGGTGGTTGTGGCACCCAACCGCGCAACAAAAATTTCACCCAACTACGATACAAGTCGAGCACAACAACAAAAACGAAGCACGCTGAGGCAGACAAAAATGCTCGCTTTGTGTTTTGTGACGTCAGAGCTTCAATGTTGCCAACGAAAGCGGCGTTTACGCTAGAATGCGATGGGAGCAGCATAAATTCAATTACTCACGCAGAGGGGCATATAAAATTCAGATATCGCACGTACGATCCGTCTCGAGGCAATGACAATGATATTCAATTGTTTTCTCGAATACAAAATTTGACCGGACAATCCCTTTAAGGCCGGTTCAGACTCTTGCATTTGAGTGCGTTTGACTGCGTTGCGTCGAGAACCGAAAGCGAGTCACCCGGCACATCAGTGCTTCGTATGAAGCGTGGAATCCAGGGAATCATCTTCGCACGCGATATAAGCAGCATGCAGGGATGTCCTGGTTTCTCGCAGCCGCAACGCAGTCCAACGCAACTGGACACAATATAAAGGCCGGTTCAGACACTTGCATTCGAGTGCGTTTGACTGCGTTGCGGCGAGAACCGAAAGCGAGTCACCGGCACATCTGTGCTGCGTATGAAGCGTGGAATCCAATTCAAGGAATCTTCTTGGCACGCGATATAAGCAGCAGGGATGTCCCGGTGTCTCGCTGCCGCAACGCAGTCAAACGCAACTGTGTGAACCGGGATATAAGGGTTTAATCGTAACGATCAGTCGGCTAATTAAGTAAAATTTGTTGATTAACTTTTTTATTAGTGAGATAGACGTATGGTTTCAATTAGAAACTTGCCGAGCGTCATCGAAAACCACTATATCAGTATTTTTTGGAAAGACAGAGCACGTGAGGTCTCTTATGATAGCCCCAGCCTTGTACCTGTTGAACGAGTGGTACCTTTAGCGCACCACTACGCTTCCCACGCGCTTAGTATTTCTAAAAATGATTGATTTAGTGGTTTTCGATGACGCTCACCAAGTTCCTAATGGGAACCGTAAGTCGCTTTGCAATAATTAAAAAGTTTATCAACCAATTTTACTTAATAAGCCGACTGATCGTTACGATTAGCCCGCTACACGTCTTCTTGGCCCTAGAACTTACCTGCACAAACCGCAGTGTAGCTTTCACGGCTTTTTTTAAACAAATCTGCTAAGATTTAAAAATACAAAAACACCATGTATAAAATAACCGTTAACACACTCACGTTATATCTTTCGTCACTCAGTGTGTGTTTAAAAAGTGGCAGCTGCTTTGGGCCTTCTAACCAAACAAACAAAAAGAAATGCGTTTTGGCACGACCACGGTGGGCACGACTAATCAGGCAGTTCGGGTTCTTAGGGAACTGGCACAGGAACGAGACATAAAAGAAAATGCTAGCTCGCCTTTATATATATATATATATATATATATATATATATATATATATATATATATATATATATATATATATATATATATATATATATATATATATATATATATAAAGACGTCTAGGTCTGGTTGAAATTTGAATAGGATAACGCGTGTATTTGAACATATCAATCGGAGCGTGTGCGTTAATTTCCCTGCTCAAAAATTGACTTTTGGCGTCTCGAAAAGATGGGCCAAAGCGAATCGAACCAATTACGTCATTGTCACGTTAGTCCTGTCAGGGGTGTCTTCGTCAAAGCTAAGCATGACGCTGCGCTATTCTATTGGAAGCAATTTTCGCGGACACCCCCATGTCCTGGCTTTCGGTGGCGAACGGACGTGTACACCCAGGAAGCGTCCACGGTACCTTCGACCTTGGGCTTGGCCCGTCTTGCGATCTGTCACTTGAGCGCAATGCGGAGGAGAGACTTCGAGCTGGAGACGGCGGCGTCGAATTCCTCGTGGATAACGGAGTGGGGAGGGACTGCTGTAATGAGGCCCATTACGTCGGCGGCGTGTGCGCGCGCACAGGGGTCATCGACGCCCCGTGGTCCCGACAGCCCTGGACTTCCGTTTCTAACGATTCACACAAAAATGGCAGCCGGCTTTCGCTTTCGGCGGGCGAGCGCGGATGAGGGGTACGAGAGAAAGCACGCGAACAGGCGCGCACAATAATTTGTGCTGCAGCTATTTGGCGGAGCCACTTTTTGGCTCTCCGAGTCGGCCCCGGAAGATGAAAAATGGACTGGCGAACGTCGTGACAGACAGCGCTGAGCAGCGGCGCGCCCAATTACGGCCCAGACCGTTAGGATATTGCTACAGAATAACAAAAGAGGAGCGATCGGAGGCTGCGGCCTTCGTCGCCGCCGCCGCAGTTGCGTCGTTGCCGTGTGCTGCCCGCGTCTGGGACCAGATTGCAGGCGCGTCTTCGGACATTGCTGGACGAAACTCCGTTTTCGCGTTACGCTGACCTCCGCGGACGCTGTGAGCCATCGATCCGGTCCCTTTGCGCGTACCACGTGACCTGGCGTCCAGCGCTGCTAGCAGCAGTCGTCCGGAATGTCACGTGACAGGCGCACGTTATCTGGATTGGCTTCGGTGGTTGGTAGCGTCCGTTGCGGTCCATCGTGAGATAAAACGGTCTGTAGATAGCCATCACGAGCCGGTGCCGTCTGTGATCTTGGTCGGCCCCGCCTGTTGGGTGACTTTACAGTCGGTGCTGATGCGACCATCCCGGTTTTTGCTACGTTTCCGCCTTTGCCGTCCCCGACTGGGGCTGACACCCGTTGGGGCGTGTGTTCGTGTTTTGCTCTGGCGGCAAGAGCCAAGCGGCGAGGTCCTTGAGGCAGCTTTTTGGGCTCGGTGCACTTTGTGGCACCCTGACCATGACGAATGGTTCCCTCTGACGTCTCTGTAGGGCCGCGATAATGGAGAAGAACGATGTGCTACCTCGTGTACGGGACCCGTTTTCATTATTATTTTTTTCTTTTGTTTTTGACGTCCACTTTTTTTTAGTTAGATCGCTCCTTCAGTTATGCTTCGGCGCGGATGGAAGTGCATGAATAGGGCTTGCGACTCGTGGAAGTTATGAAGTTGTGAGCTGTAGTTTTCGTTGCGCGAACGAAATTAAGGCGTTTGAGTGGACGGGCACTTTTTTTTTTTTTTTCGCGCTCTTCCCATTTTCCGCGACTTTTCTGTCGGAAGGAATCATTTTTCATCTCTTAACCGGACGCGAATGAGCAGCATCGGTATTTTGTGAGCTCCGAGCGTTGTTTTCGCGGATTTCCTCTGTTGGGAATTGAGCTGTGAGGGGCTCCCACTTTTGGCATCTCTAGAGGCACGCCTCGGCCCGTCGCCACTTGAGTCTAACCGTAGAATTACGTCGCGTGTGGACGTATCTTTCTTCTCTTCCCCCGTAAAGTAACGAAATTGGAACACTTCTTGCTCGAGGCTTGGGTGCCTTGTTGTTGCTCGTTTTTTGGGCGTGATCGAAGGCGGCCCAACCCAACATAACCTTGCGCCGGGCCGTTATCAGCCTCTCTGATCTGATTCGCCGATTCTCACCTGACTGAGCTTCGAGCAGTGGCCCGCAAACAAGCCCTCTTTCAAAATCAAGCTGTCGGCGAAATTCGAAAAAAAAGAAAAAGTACATGGACCGAAAATGGACGCGCACGTGCGCGCGCACACACACGCACGCAGAGGGAGAGAGAAGAGAGAGAGAGAGAGGGAGAAAGAGATACGTTACGTGACGTGACCTGACAGTGTAAATTTTAGGTTGAATTAACACTATGTATCTTCCCGCAAAAATGTGCTTTGGCGCGCGTGTTTGGTTGTCGTAACGTGTAGAAGACGCCGAACCTTATCGAAAGTCTTTCTCGGCACGCACGGACGCGGATTGGCTCTTCGCTCACCAAAGACTGGAATGGAAGCAGTGGGCTTCTGCGGTGGTTGCCATAGAGGCCAACTGCTCCTATTGGCAATTGCAGCCGGGCGGCTTCGATAAAAGCGGTCGGATTCAAAGGGCGTGGCTTCTGATAGGACTTGCCGAGAGAGACTCGGGCGGGGCGGTTACCCTTACGTACGCCGGAGGTGCCCGTAGCCCTTTGAACACCGCCGCCGCCGCCATGAGGCGACTAGGTTTCCGTACGTTTTTATTGCCCATGGAGTCGGGTGTTGGGAGGATTTGGATGGGCGCCTGACGATTATGGCCGCAGACACGGCTTCACCGGTAGAAACGAAAGTTTGCAGCGTAAACCAGGATTCTCCGTGCCCTTCAAAAAAAATGTTCCCCATATTAATTTTTTTCGGGAAATTCCCTTTCACTCGAGATCCGTCTGTCTGGAATCCCTTCGAGACTAGCGCCACACCAGTCGCCCAGCCCTAGAGGATGCGAGTTGCGTTCCAGCTGAAAGTCGTGGAGAGTTCCCTAGATCATTACTAGCACTCAGTGTTGGACAAAATACTCGATAAAAGTATTTAAGTTAAGTTACTAAATACCTGCTTCATAAAGTATTTAAAATACTACTCAAGTTACTTTCACTGTAAAGTATCTTGAGTAGAGTACAAATACTTAGAAATGTATTTCAGTTACTTTTGAAGATACTTCCGCATTGCTTAATTTGTATCGACGTCATTGACAACGACAATTATGCAGCTACGCAAATCTGGGTTACCAGAATGGTTTATTAGCACGCAACAACACAAAACGGAAAAAAAAGTATCGTAGGGCTATTTTATGCAGTCCGACTATAAAGAGCAAAATATTGTCACGAATGATAAATGATGAGGCGGCGAATAACTGAAGAAACTAAACGTTTAATGGGGCGAACTTGTTCCCAAAACAAAATAGAGAAAGGCTAGCGTCGCAGGCGTCGATGTCGGCGAAACAGCAGGATCGACCGCTGGGGCGAGACTGACTTCGGACCGCCACTCGGAGCACCTTTTGTACCCGCGTGGGTTTCTGGAACATTCGGCGTAGAAAGTTCGGCGCGTAGAACATTCGTAACTCGATCAGACGACAAAATTCTCGAACTTACCAGAATGTCAAGTCGAAGGAATAAATAAAAGAGAAATCCGCTTTCTGGTATCGAACCCGGAGCCTCCGCGCTAGAGCCTCCGCGTGAGAGCCAAGCGCGGTAACCATTCGGCCGCGCGCTCGCTCGGCAACGCGCGTGGCAATATCACTGATAGATGTTACAAAGCATTTCTGGGACAACAAGAAAGAGGTCGCTTGGGCTCCTCGCCAATATGGGGAGGAGATCAGACCGTGGCGCCCCAAGCGGTTAACTTTAGAACTTGATGGATGGGGACAACAAATATAATGACTCAGCGCTCGGCTGACTTAACCGAACGTGGCGTCAGCGTTCGGCTGGAGTTCGTGTTCGCCGGTGAAGGGGAGGAGGGGCTCTTTTGTTACCACTCCGGCCTGCATGAACAATGCAGCATGCATGGTGCCCAGCTCAGCACAAAAGCCCGAGTGGGTCAAGTTCGCATCCTCTGAGGACTGCTTTCGGGGAGATCCGGCACTTAACGTCACTTCACTAATTGTTGGTATTTTTTCATTACACTGTGCTTCGCGCTCTATTAAAAAAGATGACACGAACATGCCCACAAGGCCTGTGAGCATATGCACAGGCCTTGTGTTGGGTAAACACCGAGGTGTGGGGGTGACAAACGAGTCAGAGGGCTTCGCCAATAGTGACATCGCTGAATATCACATCCTGCGGCGCACCTTAGATGCATCGTTTAACTACAATCCATATTCCCTATACGGGGAGTTCACTATAAACGAACTTGGGACACGGATATGAGTGAATGGATAACAAAAAGAACCCACATAATAGCCACGGCAGTGGTCGCACCTTCTTTAAGTAGGTTGCGTTCAGAAAAGCACTCAACGTTGGGGGACACTTTGTTGGCATTTTGAGAGGTCATCCAGCTTCTAGTTCGTTTCCTGTACTGTTCTCTGCTTATCAATGTTCGCTTAGAGACAGTGTTCGCGAGAGCAATAAGTGCCGGACTAACAACACAAAGAAATAAAACCTCGACGTTTTGCTTTAGCGGGGTGAAATATACAAAAAGCAAAACAAAAATGTCTACTTTTTTGTGTGTGTCCACTTCTCATTTTTTTCTATTTGTCATTTTCTTGACACTCAAGTCTGCATTGTTCTCGTAGGTAGTTTCCCGGTCTGCTTGCGCCTCAGGGTGGCATCTTTATTTCCGTAAAACCACACCTTTTGTTTGAGGATTTTTTTGGGGGAAACCCTATAGAAACAAAAGGCGCCTTTGGGAAGGCGAGAACCTTCATTGTACGAACTTTGGGCTGAAATAGGAGTCACAGTCGGCAAAAAAGAGATATTTCCACGAGCTGAGTTAAAGTCACCGTAGCTAATCGGAGCTAGCAACAGAATTCGGTTGCTCGAAAGAATGTTCACGTTTGCTCGTGCCACGCCCACGCCACTTCATACCGAAAAACTCGGAAAATGGCGGAATGTCAAAAATGTATTTAAGATAATGAGTACAAGATACTCGAAATTGTAATTAAAATAGAGTATTAAATACTCTCCATCAAAGGTATTTGCAAGATACCAAGATACTCCAAAAAGTATTTAAGATACAGTATCTTGAGTAGAGTATTTGAGATAGGCACAAGTCTGCTAGCACTCCTATTTCCTTCACGATTGATATCACGGACGAGGAGACAACAATGATAATTATTTGGGTTTCAGCGGTGTAGCGGGAGTGTGAAATCGGTTTTCTTTTTCCCGCACATCCCATCTATATACATAATTGTTCGATCCCTAGTGTTCATATACGTGGTCTGCTCAGTAAGTTGGGACCAACTTTTGATTCGTTTCAGCTCGCGCATACTACATTTTGTGTCATTGTGTGCGATGCATTAGAGTGGAAGCAAAGAGCCTACGTCGAATCGTGAGTTAATTACAAATCTCGTGGTCCATTGCTCTAGCGTGGGAGGAATATACCGCCTGATTTCTAACTAACTTCTGATACGACCTAGCTAGTCCATCGGGGGTGAGACCAATTATACACTCGTGTCTTGCGACCGCCGTGCAGTGATATCAGAAACGCACAGCCGAGCTGCAAAAAATCAATAAAAATAGTTCACTTAAATGTAAGCTTGCCAAAAAAAGAAAACAAGTTCGAATGTTGCGCGTTTGTCTTGTTTCCCCATAACGCCTTGCATTACTCTTGAGTGGATACTGTATGGTTATTTTATTGGGAAGGAAAGGATACCAGACCTTCGTTTGTTTTTCTTGTTTATTAAGGCTCTTCGAGTATTTTCGAACGGCGACACGGTGCCAGACTTCTGGAGTCATCAACCGGCATACTCTCTCCGTCCCGCGCTTGGGATCCTCTTGTCACGTGACCCTTTTCCGTTTGATATACGCGTATTATCGAGTATGGCTGGGTATGCGCGTTTCTTCTTCTTCCCTAAACAATTTCTCGCTGGCAAGGCGCACAAAGAGGCCCTCCTGTCTGGGTATCGAAAAACGGATCTGTCAGCCCCGTAGCGCCGAACGGTTTGTCTGCCAACTCGGGCCGGACGTCGACCCTGGCGGAGGCCCGTTCACAAGGGCAACCCTAACGACCTGACGCAACCGTCCTCTTTCGGACTGGTTCTCCTTCCCGAACAGACGGAACGCTAGAATGTCTTCCATTGCGCTCTCCTGCCCACTGGGATCGCTTCGCTTTGTGTGGGAAGAGCGCCTGCTTTTCTTTCCGCCCCCCCCCTTTTTTTTTTCCCCTCGCTAATTTACGATTTTGAGAAAGTCCGTGTTCGACGTCGCCAGTCCGTTTTGTCTTGCATACAAGACAAAACGGACTGGATTTGTCTTGTGCGCTAGCCGAAAAGGTGCTTCACTGCGGTTCTTGGAACACAAGAGCAGCAGTGAAACACGCGGAACCCGTCTTCACATCGAGAACCCCAGTAAGGAAAGTTCTGATCCTTGTTGAGCGTTACTTATTTCCATCCTTTTGGTGGTGAATTAAGATACATGTACCTGTATTTAAGACCAACTATTTGTTTTAAAAACGTACAAATTTCAAAGGCAAAAAAAAAAAAATTGTGCATTTTGCAGTTTGGTTTTAGGGCTGGCAAAGGCACAGCAACGAAAGCGCGGCGCTTCAGAATGCTTTGCGCACACGAGCGCTCTTAAAAAGCGCTCTCAAAAGCCAGCACTGCAGACAACTTGTGAGATAAATTATAAGCTTGAACACTACTTCATAGTACAGCGTTACTGGAGCATGCAAAACCAATTTTTTCCCTTAGCGTGACGAGAAAAGGGGAGTATTCACTGGACGCCATATTTGAGGCGATGTTAAAGCGCATGCTCAGAACGAGCTCACATGAATAAGCTACTAAGACCGGCAGTCTTGATGGTGCGCATAATGCACGTTGCGAAAGAACTGTGTGAAGCTGGCCGTCAGCACGCGCTCAGCAGTCGCGCACAGCTATGGCCGCCAGTGAGTAGTCCTATACACGTTCGCAAGTCCGGATTGCAACTTATTCCGGACTTTAGACAGAACTTGTCTTTGAAAGGCAGTCAGTGATCTGTTGGTCATCTGCCAAACAGCACAGTTCGTCGAAAGACGTCGGTGGCAATCGGACGTCGCGTCGAAGATATGGGATGGGCTAAATACTTAAAAAAATGTATTGAAATACAAATACAAACTACTTCGACAAAACTGTATTTTATTACAAACCCAATTACACTTCTAAGAACAGTATTGAAATACAAAATACAAAACTGAACTAGAGTATTTAATAATCTTCAAATACTTTCTGCAAATACATTTTGTTTTCCTAATACATTTGAATACATCTTTTCCCCTGCGGCAATTTTTTTATTTACCCAGCTGATTATATTTTCTGAATCCCCGTCCTTTACCCTTTCAGTTATGCTAGTTAGTATCGCGAAGTTGAGAATAGTTATTGTGAAATCTGCAAATGAATGATGATAAAACCAACATTCAAATATACCCGCACTTTTCAGTGCCGTGGCGTCAGTGGCAGGCAGGCTTGCCAGTCGAGCCAGCAGTATAAAAAATAGAATCTGCCAAGCATTTGCTCCGTGCTGGTGCGCGGGTACTGGAGCGATCTTCCAAAGCATTGATTCATGAAACTACTTGGAAGCAGTTGGGAACAAATTCTCCCAGTGATATGATTGCTGCCCCATTTGCGCCAAACTGCGCCGAAGCGCTTATACTGCTACATCTTGCCAAAATGTGACGACTTTGTGGCAACGTTGTGCCAAAACTTATTTCACCTTATACTACTAAACTTTATAATTAATCAAGCCCCCTACACGGCCCGATTGTTACGGCAGGCTTGTGGAATTTTCAGAAACTTCGATTATCGCCTCAAATAACATTATATTCGATTTGATCTGTGTACCAAACATTGACGGTACTCGGAAGTTTCGCAATATTTCTCAGACTCGTTGTCTGTTCTGGTTGGATGAGCTAGGATCGTTGAATGCGCTTGTCATGGTGTACAGCAGTGAAGCGAAAATCACGTAGTAGGCGTCGCATTTTTAAATATTTTTGTTTCGTCGCAGCGCACCCGCGTGTTAAAGCGGCGTCCTCCAGAGCGGGACGTTACCACGGTTTCTAAATAAAACTACGGCTAGTATATACGACAGACTGCGATATTCTGATGATGTATATTATATGTTGGGGATTCGTCAATAATACTGGAGTATTGCGATAAAACTCTTGTCGACTGCTTTATTTTTTCATGTCAACTCTCTTTTAGATCCAATCCGTTCGACGGCAAAGGAAATACAGTAAATTAAATGAAATTAGGTTGGAGCAGTAAATGCATGCTTAGAAATAACCTAAACAAGGTCAAAGCATTTTTAAAGAAAAGCATATTTATTTTTTACATATCTATTTTTGTTATCCTGCAGTTCTGCTTATGAAATGTAATTGGTGTTCAGAATCAAACGACAAAAGCTTTGTTTTATATCTAAATAAAGAGCTGCAGTTTAGTTATAACTTCCAGAACTTAACAAAAAAAAAATCAATCTGGGTGTTCCAAATTATTATATACTAACATTATTTGAGTGGAATGTACTGTCATAATTTAAACCCTAGGAGGGGAGAAATAAATGAACGGACAAACCTTTTAAAATAACCCTTGTCTCAGGGTTTCGATTATGATGTTTCCCAACCAGTTGGCCTGCATACTTTCGCTCCTTGGAATATACTGATTTCGTATCTAGAATAATTACGAACAGTAGTTCGCTCTGCCCTTTACCAATCAGCATCTTGTTACCGTGCCTTGTGCTTCCCAATTGAATTAAACTGCTAGTTAGGGAATTAAACCTGCCATGCTGTTGCACAGACAGAAGCATGAAGGCAAAACAGACATAAACAGATAAATCCTAACATGATATTCACATAAACACATAAATCTTAACATGATATTCGAACTCAGTGTGAATGAAAGTGACACGTGTGCTTCCGCTCCAAGAGTACTTTTTACTGCTCCAAAGTTGACTTTTGGCTGCTCCGAATGGTGCTCCAAAAGGCTCAGACCAATCCCATCACTGCAGTCCAAAGGCTGAACCCGGGCCTTCCGCTGGCGTCATATTTTGTCGCTGTTGCCAATAAAAACTTTCAGTTTGAAAAAAAAAAAAAAATCCGTTGAGGACTAAAATTGTAAACTCGATAACTTTGCAGAAAATAATATTTTGATCTAATATTAGGGATACCATTTCAGCGATGTTTGTTGGTGTGTTTAGCAAATTTTCAGATAAATCCGGGACAAAATATTTTAAATGCGTATTTCATTGACTCGGACGTATTTTCTGGCTATACGCTGGATTATACATGTTTAAAAGTTGACATTTTAGGCTGTGGGGACAATCTACGCATGCAGACTATACAGGAATTTTGTTTTACGAGAGGGTTCATTATGACGAGACGTGACGGACTTTGTGAATGAAAGAGTATGTTAATGATGATTTGTGCTCTATAATTCGAGCTTCCTTGTGAGCTAAGAAAGCAGACATCTGTCAAAGTGTGCCGTGTACGAGAAGATTTTCGTGTCGACTAAGCACCAGGTGCGGACTATGCGCGATGTGCGTCCTGTGCACCGGGCGCGGATTATCTAAGCAAACACTTTTTTCGGCCTAAATCGGCCCCTACGGACTATACACCGAGTGCGGACCCCGAAAATACGGTATTTGAAATACTGCCCATTCTTAGTCGGGATGTTACGTTCTTATGACGTCAACGGGACAGTTAAATGTCCCATTGGCGTCGTATACACGTTCCAAATACGTTTCTCAGCTTTCTACGATCAGTCGTTTTCAAATGTCCCACAGATGTCGTTGGCCATTTTTCGACGTTTTGTGCTGCATGAAATTCGGTGATCCATGGTATTGTAATTTACGAGAGCGATTGTAAGATTTATTATAAAATATATATTGTGGGTTTAGAAAATAAATTGAAATGGTTCTGGAAATATCAATCGTTTTGTCGGGGCCACAGCTAGCGGCGGTTCCTCCATCAGAGCGGCACATTCCCTCGAGGGCTATGATGCAAACTAATTGTAATTCAACATTTTTCTCTTTCTTATACTAGCCACTAAAACACAACGAAATGTGGTGTCGGAGGACTGCAAACCGCAGGATAAGTTTTAGACTGACCGGGCGGGCAGGCCCACAGGCGTTGCTGCCTTCGTTGATTCTACCATCGAGTATGCCCAAGAGCGCAATACTATAAGTACAGCGCATTTCGAGTTATCGAGAGTGATAACGTTCAACTCCAACGAAAGCAGGGTGGAGTAATTGATTGGGGTTCGGACCTGTTGCTCATTACCACTGCTAAGGGACTCTTTGTTCTTCGCGACGTGAAATTAGCCAGATGTGGCTCGCAACGGTTAGCAGTTGCGCTTCCTCATTTGTATGGTACGGGCGTCTCAATCAATGACCGACTTTGCTACCACTAAAGGAGTGATTCAGACATTTCCGTTTCAGTGTGACCGACTGTAGGATACGACCGCTTATGAGCGCTTTACGGCAAGATGGTCGCCATGGCGACTAAGGTCCGCGAAACGTGACGCAGTTTGCCGCACTTACGCAAATGTTTGCGCCTTTCTTGGTAGAGAAAGAAAGTTCTCCGCGGTGACGTTACGCTTGGTAGCCTCGGGGCGGGCAGCCTCGGCGAGGCTATCGAGCTACGTAATGTCACGGGAAGTTGTGCGCAGTGGACAGTCCAGCGTCCGTTCGATCTCACGCGGAGGTCCCTCTGGAACCACAGCTGCGCCTAAGCTGCGTCAACAGCCGTAAATCAAAAGTCGCGGCTCGCCATTGTTCGCGCCGCGATGCGCGGCTTTCGAGCCTCCGCGGACGGCTATCGCGTTGAGTCCGGAATCTGGGCGCCCAGCGATGTGCACCGTCACGACGCGCAGGTGTTTCCGATGAAAAATGTTCTTTTCGGTCAGCCCTGCTCTGGCTCTTTGGAAACGGAGTTTGCCGAGCGCATCTTTCCGACTTGATCCCGAAAGCCGAGTGCGAGGCACAGGTCAAGGAACGGCGTGCATTCAGCTGCCTGTCGTACGCTTTTGTTCCCCAAACTATCTCCACTGGAATCCTCGCTTTCTTCGACAGTGACCGTGTAAAGTGTTTCAGTAAACTTCAAAAGGCAGAGTACCGTCTGTGACCTTCCCACCAATTCGTTCGACTGTGCGCTCCGGATGTTTATATTCTAACAAAGAAAGGTTGGAGGTTCTTCACCGGCCAGTCTTTGCCCTTTTTCTGTTTTGCCGTTCGAGGCGCCCCCTCTCGCTGCTTGGTCAGTTAGTTGCTTGCTGTGGCGAGCCGTTCCCCCTTTTAGGGCAACCAAAGAAACAACTGCACGCAGCTGCCTGTTTACGGCCCAGCTCGATTTGTTCGACTCGTAATGTCGGCACAATGGCCCCACCCCTTCTCGAGGCAATTACAATTCCGGCCTGGTGCAGCGGAGACGGCTCGGAAGGCGCGACCGATCCGCCTGATTGGCCGGCACCGCGGCCGTGTCAAAGGGCTGGATCGGAAACGCACCGGGACGCCGAGTGACCGCGAATCCCTGCGCGAGCGCGTCGCGTCCGCCACCGAAAATCGGGTAATGAGGCGTGTGGGGTCAAGGGCGACGTCGGGAGACAAATGAGGCGGCGATGGCGGACTCCGAGGGACGCCGCCGCAGGTAACTCGAAGAGCGCGGCCCGCGGTGGCGTTAATGGCGCTCGGAGGGCGACGAACCACGCCGAGGCGCCGGGTCTACGTCCGCGCTTGCCCCCCCCCCCCCCCCCAAACCCCCTCCTTTCGCTTTTTAATTACTTTCTCACCGCGCCGCCATAATTAGAAACCGCGGGAGCCCATTAATTAAGGCGCACTGGTTACCGGAACAGCCGTTCGCCGGGCGCAGCCGTCGGGGTCTGCCAACCAAACCAAACCAGCGGGCGGAGGCACCTAGAAGACGAGGCCTTTCCTCGCTAAACGTCATCACTAATGGGTCCACGCAGCGTCGCCTAGCTTGTGCCTGCATCGCCGCCAGCCGACACCACCTAGCAGCACCACGAGCGCGACGCTAGCATCGCGGAATCGCCAAGACGGAGCTTGGTTCAGCGTGTTTGCCGCTTGGATCCACCAACGATGACGTCATGCGCAGGCCTTGTCCTTTAGGCGGAATCGGCGGAGGCGAGCGACGCGGCGTTGTATAATGGCCGCGGCGTGCGGGTGTCGTGACTGTCTCGCGGGGGCCTCAGTTCCGTTCGTTTGCATCCGCGCGCTCCGCCAGCCGAGATTTATGCGCCCACGGAGCGGCTGCGGCACGCCGTCGCCGCGGCCAGTGCAAACAAGCGAGCGGCTTAATGACGATCCGTGTTCCAAGTGGACGGCAGCCGATGCGTTCTCACTTTGGCCGCCGCGGTGAACCCGCGGTCTTACCCCCCGTCTATCCTCTCGTCCTCGGGGAGGTCTTGGGTCGGGGCGTGCGCCGTCGACGTTTCGGCGGGAAGGAGGCGGCGAGATTAGTGGTCCCCTTGTTCATCGAGGGGAAATGCGCGGGGTGGGCAGCGTACGCGGGACGACCGGCCGGGGACCGTGAGCAGCTACGCGCGCGGACACGTGGTCTTCCTGACAGCCGGCCACGTCGCCTCGAGCGCGTCTCGCCGGTCGACGAACTCTGGAAGAGTCTTTTTCTCTGGCCCGCTCTCAGACGTCCTGTTGTAGAAACGTCCTCGAGTCCAGTGATGACCCGCTGGTGTCTAGGATCATCAGTAAGACATCGGGTGCTGTCTTGTCATGTCCAAGGACCAGGACACTGGTCCAAGGCACTGGTCCAAGGACCAGCGCAACTCAGGCCGCCTCGAGCGCGTCTCGCTGTTCGAAGAACTCTGGAAGGCTCTTCTTCTCTGACCCTCTCTCGGGTGTCCAGTTTTGGGAACGTGTCTGAGTCCAGTGATGTCCGGCGTCTCTTTCTGGTGTCTGTAAGATCCTCAGCACTAAGACGTTCGGTGAGGTCTTTATACCAAGGACTTAGTACTGGTTCGAGGACCAGCACAAGTCACGGCACCTGAAGCGCGTCTCGCGGGTCGACGACCTCTGAAAGGGTCTTCTTCTCTGACCCGCTCTCGGATGTCCAGTTGTAGGAACGTCCCTGAGTCCTGTGATGTCCAGCGTCTCTTCCTGGTGTCTGGGATTACCAGCACGAAGACGTCGGGTGAGGTCTTTGCACCAGAACTTGATCCTTAGTCCCAGGACTAGAGCGAGTCCTGCTCCTTCTACCAAGACTTGCACTGGGGCCTTGCCGAGCACGAGGGACTATACGTGAATATTGTTACTGACCAGCATTGTCGTGCCTCATCCGGATGACCCTGCCGATACACTTGGTCGGGCATTAAACTTGGGGTCAGCCCGTGGGGTTACCCGAATGAACTGCCGGTCAGCTCCCGCGGCTATGGTTTTGCTGTCTTATACTTCATGTTCCCGTCAGAGTGGACGGTTCGGTTTTCTATAATGCTACGCTCGCGACGGACCGGTAATGCAGTCGCTACGTCGAAGGAAAGTGCGAATTAATCTTTCCGGCCCGGGGTACTTGAACCCTTATTGAAAATCCGTCCGCCTTTGGGGTACACGACAGCGGCAGCGCGCGGGGCTCTTCGCTCTTGGCGGTGTCCGGCGAGTCACGCGCGGAAGGAATCGTTCATCAATCGGAGGAATTCGCGCCAGTAGAGAACACGGTCCGCGGAGCACGAGGGCGGAATCCCACCTCGGAGAGCAGAGGGACCCGCGCCGGCCGGAGCACGACAGTTCCCCGGGTTTTTGAATAAAGCCCGGGCCGCGAGTGAAGGATCGGTCGCCCGATTGCGCCGGGGGAGACGGCGACTGTGCGGGCGGCCTTGACCCCTGGGCGACCAGCACGCGTCGGAAGAGTCTCGGGCGACCTGGGAGGAGACGTGGTCAGCGGCGGGACAGGCTGAATTGATGAAGGAGCGCGTCGAGAAACCTATTAAGCGGTCTTATCCGGCGCTTCTCCTGGGTACCATCGGCGCCTCGCTTCCTTGACAAATCTGGCGACTGGCGCCGAGTGGCGGGTGGCGTACGCGGCTCTGCCCTGGTTGCCCGCGAAGGGGTGACTGTCCTCCGGGCGTCGATGCCTCTGCGGGGGTTCGCTGGGGCATTGCTTTACACGTGCCGCCGGTGCTGCGGCTTCCTCCGCTCCCGTGGCGGTCACGGGGCACGTCCTTCCCCTTGCCTCGGGCGCCTGGGGCAAGCTGCGTCCGTGGGGAGAAATGCCTGCACGTATGAACCGTTCCGGCATTCATCGTGGGAGCGCATTTGCATCGGTACTGCGTCTCGTTCTGAGCGCGCTCAATCGTCGCCCGTATAATGTCCGTCTACGCGGGCAGACAACTACTCCGTCCTTTTTTTCTTAACGGATTGGCAAGCATTGACCCATTCTCCGCTTTGAAATGGAGCTTGCCGAGCGACAGTCGTCATGGTAAGAGCCCGAGGGGCTTAACCGCGCTCTTTGAGAAACTCGCATTCGAGAGGAATCGTTAAAACTTGGGTTTGAGCTAGTTGTTCCATTACTGAATAAAAGGTTAAAAGCGCGAACATACAACGTCAATGAAGAAACGCGGACGACAGGACAGGTCGTCCGTGCTTCTTCATTGTCCCTGTTTGTTCGCTACTTTTCATCCTTTTATTCAGAGAGAAATCTAGCAGCCATTTGTGGATGCTTCTCTGAAAAGCAGTGTAAAATTTAGCTACTTCGATTTTAAGAGGGTTGGACGCGGCTGTCCTCCGGCTAGTCTGATTTTTTTTTGCGTTAGGTTTTTTGTTTTGTGGCGTACGTGTATACAAAGAGTCGAAGTGATTTGAAGCGAGAACGCGTGCACCAGCGCCCTCTTGGTCACCTGAGGTCAACGTGTCGGGAACCTAACGGTAAAATAGTAGGCCATTCAATCTGGTATACGTTGGCGGTAATTAGATTTCGCCTTGACGGTGTGTGTGCCATGTTTGCACTCGGAAACACGGGCAAAGGGTGGGTGGGAAGCACCTGTCAATCGCACTTTGCCGCCCTCTCCCCGTGTATGCACCGGCCGGCAGCTCGGACCCTGCGTGGATCGGGCAGCGGACCGAGGCTATCGCTCCTGGACAGAACATCACGTGTCCGCTCCCCTATTGCTTCCCCGGGAAGTGGATTTGGGGGCTTCGAGGCGAAGTAGTGCTGAGTCACGACGCGGCTGCGGCGGCATCAGGTGACTGAGTCACGACTCCCGGGGTCGTTCCCCCGGTCGGCGGGGGAGTTGGTCAGCGGGAAGGCTGTCCCGCTTCGCTAATGCCGTCCGGCGCGTTGACAATATCGGCGGTTGCAAATGACGCGTCTCCCAGATGCGCGCGTTCTCGCCGGCCGCTGCGACGTCGGCTGCGGGCCCTCGCCGTGCACACAAGTGACTCAATGTCGGGCCGCTTTTGTTGCCGTCTGATTGGATGGAGTCCCACCCGCCGACCCCTACGAGGGTATTGGGGAATGCCCCGGCGCGGAAGCGTCCTTGATTAGCGGGGAAGGGGTCGGCGTCGCGCGACGCCGCCGCTGCTGCTCGCTGCTGCTACTGTGGCACGCCGTGTATGCCCGAGGGATCGCGGGATGGATACCACGCGATGGTGTGGAGCGCTACCCGAGAATAGCGTGTCGGAGGACGCTCTCCACTAAGGCTGAGTCACCTGGAGTTGCGATCAACCACGTGCAGAGCGCTGAAGATGCATTTCTGCCCGTTTGTCTTTATTATTTTTGGCACCATCTTCGTCGGGGTGTCTTGGGTAGAGGACGAATTCAATCGTTCGACCCGACTACTCAAGCCCCAATACACCGGGTGTACTCCGGCTCAGCAAAACTTGGCAAACAACGGGATCAACGGTCGTGGCACAGAAACAACGTACCGTCGAAAAAAAGACTTTTGCTGGACATAGATGTGACGAGCTTCGCGGTTGCTTTAGTTGGCTGATGTTAATCAGATTACTTGTAAATGATTACTTTTTTGAGTAATGTTATAATCATTTGAGTACATTTATTAGGAAGTAATCGTTAGAGTAATCTGATTAGTTTTTGAAGTAGTACAATTAGTTGTAACTTCTACCACTTTCCCCTTACCTTTCTAAGGGCGCCCTTTGTACAAGTTTTCCACCGAAGAATCCTCGAACCAAGTCTGTGATAGGAAGATGATTTACCAAAGTTTGTGTATTGATGAGAAAAGTTCTTTATTATTCGGTGATTTTAATTCAATAATGAACAATATGAAATACCCGTTTTTGTGCCGGCAAAACAAGTCAATTTGAAAGTGAAGTAATCGGAAAAGGAACGGTTACTTTTTCAAGTATCAGCCAGTTACCTTTGTTCACAAGTATTCAAGGGATATAACTGAATATATTTTAACCGAGAGTAACTGTCTGTAATCGATTACTTTTTCAGGTAAAGTGTATAGCAAGATCGCCCATCTGGTGCCGTTGCGCGATTGCTCTTTTTGCTGAAGAATAAACGACACATCGATATCAGGGCGGCAACCAGTACGGCGTTCCGCGCAGGTTGAAATTTTGTGTGCTGCGGACAGCTTAGCTGACCCTTAATTGTCATTCAGATACACCTTGGAATGTTGGGAACATTGTATTTGACTGCTCTCGTTACCAACCGATCCCTGAATGGGCCCAACGTTTCACTACCAATTCGATTTCTTTTTCAGGGGCGACCTCGAAGCTACCAACCGAATTGGTAGGTAACTATTTTTCAGGGGTGACTGCGACCGTGTAGAAGCAGGTCACAGACGTCCCTGAAGAAGAAACCGAATTGGTTTTAAAACGTTGGCACATTTAGGGATTGATTGGTGTTTACGTTCTTTTGGTACTATTCTAACCCAACCAGACACACTCTAATTGGCCTTCATAATGTCGGTTTTGCCCGTGAAAAGGAGAACGGGCGAGATGCTTCCGGTTGCGCGGGGTTTGTGTTATTTATGGTGAGGCACTGTATACATCTATAAAAAAAGGGAAAAAATGATACTTCACATTTTTCTTTTTTCTAAATTGTGCGGCAGCATGTGATGGCCTTAGTTTCGTTATATACGTTGTCCACTCCGACGCTGACAGGAGAAATCAGCCGCTGGCTTTTTTCGTGCGATCGCGCGCTCTACGCTAGTGCCTTCGCCCGGAGAGTGCAGTCACGTGGTTGGTGGTTCTTTTGTCCATTGGATACGTAGCCTTCACTCTGCGTGTCGAGCTGAGGGTGAATAGGGTATATATTTTCGAATTCCAGAGGAAACGTGGGATACCCTTGAACTCAGACGTACCGTTTCCATTTTGTAGTTTCATGTGCCTAACCCAAACTCCTTTCCCACCACCCAAACTCCTTTCCGCGGGCAACTTTCTCTCTGGAAGGGGATGACTGCAGTCAGATTAAAGCTAAATCAGAAAGACTTTAACGAAGAATGTGTTCTTACGATGTGCCTAACATAAATTATCTGAGAAAATAAATTTTTATAGCAGAAGTATTTTGGTCGTGTAGAGGCTCTGAGTACACTTTACGAAGGTCATTGCGTTTAAAAGTTCAAAAGTTTAAAAGTTCAGAATTCTTCTTTCCTTTCTTTCTTTCCCCTTAGAGGTACAGAGCGCGACACTGTTAGCGCGAACAAGCGATCGCCGGTTTTTTCCAGTTTTTCTTTTTGAAACCAAGGGATGTTATCCAAGTTATTATTGCTACGGAAAGAGCTCATTTAGTTCTATAATGCAAACGATAAAATTTCGTGCTCGCTAATACTATTTAAAAGTAAAATGCGAAAATGCGCCGATGTCGTGTTCGCGCTAACGGTGTCGCGATGTGTACATTTTATTGTCGGGTAGAAGACTTCCTGGTTGCCCTTTGAAGCGCTGGCGAGAGAGCAAATGAGAATAACTTACACTCGGTGTAAAAAAAAATATATATATATATATTATTTTTTTTTTTTTGTTGACGTCAAGTTTAGCATAGTTTTCCCCATTGCCATCAACGCTACTTGTGCGAGACGAAGCTATAGGAGGCTGCAGCACTGGGAGAACAAAGCGAGCCTTGGCAATGAAGCACCAAAAAGTTGACGCCGAGTATGTAGTCCTTTGTTGCGAAGCTGCGGCCGTCTCCCGCTTTGCGTGGAAACTTCTTTCATCGTCGCTGTCTCGTTGAATTGGGCACAGCGGGGGAGAGAAAGCGTAGAGGCGAGCGCGCCAAGAGGGCCGAGTCTTGTGCTGACCGCGGACGGCGTTCTCTGGTGCAGGCGGTGCTTCAGGAGCACCGGAGCAAGCAGGCGGCCATGTTGGAGATCCGGCCCCGGAACCTGGTGCCGGACACCAACTGCTTCATCGACCACCTGCCGCTGCTGCAGAGGCTCGTCGCCGACGGACACTTTCAGGTCTTCGTGCCCATCGTCGGTGAGTGCCCGCCAAGCGCGTTCTGCATGGCCGGGGTGCACGGCTTTGACGAGGCATGCGCGAAATACGTGGGCTCGTGGAAGACCCTATGTACTGTGCTGGAGCTACTTCGGACTCGCTCACGCACGCAGCATTTGTCTCGTTGTTGACGGTTTCTGTGCTCAGGCGCTCAGAAACCGTTAACGGTGCCTGTCGGTTCGAATACGAAGCAGTGTAACTCTGTAGGGCCGAAAGCGCCAATGCCTCCCCCTCTTGTCTTTACTCTGTGCTCTTTAATGCTCGCATGCAACATTTCGAGCGCGTTTCCATGACTCCGGAAACTTTGGGCACTATAGTTTTGTGTTTAACCCTCGTCTTTTCTTGGTATCTTCACCAAATGTGAGCGAGCGGTTTCGGCTGTCGAGATCGATGTCATTGGGTGTTAACCGCGTGAAGGACATCCGACGAGTGAAGAAACTATCGGCGCAGATAGTGTCCTCGAGAACACGGACACCAGGAAGGGCACCTTCCTCTTGTCACGGTTATACGGGGACGCGTCTTCCGACCGTTGTTTCGCGCCAAAACGCAGTGACCTCGCGACGCTTCTGCCGCTCTTCCTTCGCTCCAGGGGTCATCTCCGGGCCGTCGTTCGGACTTAATGCGTGACCGCGAGGAGAGCGCGAGGCGTCGAAAGGCTTGCCTCATTGAATCATTACGTCCCCTGGCCGTAAGCGAGTTCGCCGCTTAATTCGGCAACAAGTTCCGGATGGCCCTCTTCTTTTCTTTTCTTTTTGGCATTGTTCGGAAGACGTGAGCGGTCTTCCAGAGGGGCGCGGTTCCTCCCCTGTGATTGTGGCGGGGCATCTCCCTGACAGCCGTTTCCACAACCCTTTCCTCTTATTTATGGCCTCCGCGCCGAGAGGGGCGACCCCCGCGCCTGAATTAATGGTGGGCGCAGCCCCCCTCCCCCGTCCTCGTCGTGCATGCGCCTGCTTGCATCCCGCGTGTACACGACGCTGCGATGAGCCGCCGTCGGGTGATGCGAAAGCTCGTAGTAATAGACGCTTGATTGGGCTTTTCTTACTTAACTAGTTTGATTTCCTCGCCGTTTTCACCCTTCCCCGACTCTTAATCGCTCGCAATCGATAATTATGCGTTTCACTTTCGCTTTTCTATCTGCTGGGGGACGCTTACGATCCAAGGCCGGTGGATAGGCTACTGAACGTTGCGCAGGTTTTTCCCTCTGCGAAACAAGTCCGAGTTTGGTCTCTAAAGCAGAAATGTGTGGCTGGTAGCACGGGCTATCTGGATCTAATAACATGCCGTGGCGTTTGGTGCGTCTTGCGCAAAGACCGTGCTTTCACGAACTACGGGGCTTTGCCTACAAATTATGAATAGCTCTGCTCCCACTTGATAGACAATTGCAAGCATTGCGCCCGACTGGTGTCTCATGCTTGCGAGCATGGGCAGCGTGGGCGTGAACCTAGCTTTGGCAAGCTTGCAATTGCACGTACTTGCCCGCAGGAGCAGAGGCACGTCGGTCGCCAGATGCCCATGCTCGCTATTGTCTATAGATCTTTTTCGCATAACCTGGTACCAGCGCGCAATTGTAGTACCCTCGACCCGGTGCATTTGTGGATCGCCCTCTGACAGAGGGTATGTAACTGCCGAAGGTATGGGCGAAAAGGCTTAGAAACGGACGTCGTGCCTGAGTTAGTTCCGAGTGCTTCTTTTTACCGTGTTACAATTTCCGAAAATCTACGTTTGTCTGTCAATCACTGCGTCGTCGTCGGGTGCACAAATAATTTAGTAAGCATGAGAAGAATCGCGCAAAATGTGCGATGAGCACAAAAAGGTGCAGCGCGAGTGTGGCTGCAATGTTATTAACTTACACATGTTCCCCAAGGTTCCTCATTTATGAAGTCGGTCGATGGCGAGCCTGGATCGCGAGGGCTCTGTATCAGACTCAGCCTCACGTTTATGCTCATGACTACTTCGTCTATGGCAAGAGGAGCGGTTGCAACCCGATTCATGTGCTCCGATTAGGTTATCACTGCAAGGTATGCTGTTGCTCCTTGGCCTATAAAATGTATGAAAACGTCTTCGTGCCACCACTCAAGATGCTGCTATCAAATGCCAAGCGCTTACCTGCATAGACTTCGTTAAATTGCTCATATGTATCTTGGTTGTGGAAACTCGATCAAAACACTTCACCGTCTTCGTCCTCATTCTTTCGAGGAGGCAAGGCGATGGCCTCTCATTAGCCAGCTCGATTCAACCTGCCAAGTTCCAGCCATGTCATTGTAGTCTATCATGGCCAAGTCTAGCCAGGTCATCACTGGTCGTAGGAAAGATCAGTCGGCTGAGGATTTGGTCGGCTTGTCAGGGTTCGAGCAGCGGCCATTTTGAAGGGCCGACTGTCTGGCAGATCCGTGGGTCGCTCCAAAATGCGAATCACCTTCCGCTCGTCGATTCGGAGCGGGTCCCACGGAGCGGAATTTCGCCTCCCTCTCGGATTTCACCATAAATCGCGTCTCGCGCCGTCAATATTGCTCGATTTTTTTCTTTTTTTCGCGTAAAGTTAATTTTTTGACATGCGTGCCCCAACCAGACTGCCTAAAAAATAAAACTTTTTTTAGTTTTTAGTTTTTTTAAGGGTTTAAACCACATTGCCACTTTTGAGCAGTGGAGCCAGGGGCGTCAGAAGTGTTTGGTAGGAAGGGGTGAGGGAGGGGGGTGTCCACAGAAATAGATTTTTGTTCTACTGAACTGACTGCCGTAAGCGTCTAATAAACAAAACAAAACAAAAAAACGCGCCCGCCCCTTCCCCCCCTTTCTTTTCTTCCTTCCCCCTTCTTTTGTCGCCACTGGACGCTGGATCAAGCTCGTTTCTGGACCGCGAGTGCCGTAAGTAACAAATACAATCGTCAGAGTAAAGTAAAACGCTGCTCCAGAGGCACATACGGCTTCACGCGCATTGCACTCGCAAAACACATCCACACGGCGTCGATCCTTGACCGCTATCCAAACGTGCAAAGGCACAGAGACGCAGCACTTCGCGTGCCAACGAAGCTTTGATCACGCCGCGAGACCGGCGAAACTTGCTTTCGACGAGTTGTGCTTTTTTCCTGCAATGTTTCGCTTTCGTAAAAATTTCCTCATGTTCTCAAAGGTAAGTATCATCGTTGTTACATGGGTTTAAGAAACATCTTCGGCGAATGACGACGATCGAATAGAAAACGTGTCTTCAGCACGCTGCCGCCAGCCTCTGCAACACTCGCAAAAACGCGACTTCGCTGCTTGCAAGATGGCCGTTCGGCGGCCGCACCCGCGCTGCAGCGACCGAGCGGTGTATGCGCGATCCAGCAAATCGTCAGAGAGATCAGTGGTACGAGCTCTGAAAATGGTGCCCTCCAAAAGGCCTTACTTGGAAAGGTCTGTGCATGGCATTCGGGCCACTTCCGACCGCCATGACAAGGAGCCCAGAGCACTTCCGGTTCGGGTTTTGTTTGCATGCTTCTAAAGGGCAACGTCGCCGCTATGTTTCGTGCGTTCCGCGATTAAAGCGGTCTTTTCTTACGTTTTCCGCTCCCATTGGCTTATCATCTCTGTAACGCCCTCGGGCCCTCAGAGACATAATAAATTAAATGAAAATGAAATGCCATTAATGCCTTGCACTTAACTGAGCAACTTCGCTATGGCAGGTCTCGAAATAAAAGGTGCAGCGACCCGCGGCCGTCGAGCGGGAACAGTCTCCGTCACGCTGTACACTAGGATCTCTTAATTTTGAAATCAGATACACACATCCGACTCTTCCGGACAGCGAAGATACTAAATCGAACTAATCACACTTGAGTTCTTATTCAAATAAAGATTAATTGTAATATTAATGATATACGCCCAGGTATAACTCTTTATTTTAGTCTGAACGCAGGTTTTCATAACACAGACCAACTTGGAACTGCATAAAATATTTAATAAAAAACAATTTTTATCGTTTTCTTTTTTTAAATCTTAGAGCAGAATTATTTGATGATGTTACTTCTCGTGTGGATGTGAACTTCTGAACAAACGGTTTATGTGAGCCCTGAACAAACGGTTTATGTGAGCCCTGAACAAAATCTAACAAAAACCCACAAACCAAAAAAAAAAAAACTTTGCAAGTTTTGAGAGTTTTGGTTTCACTTTAATTTCAGACACGTCAATTTTCAAAATTCGAAAACCAGATTTTTTTTTTTGGAGTATGCAATAAAGCGTTTGTTTGTGACACGATTAAAGCAGGACGTGAAACAGCATCGGTACCATCTTTTCGACTTTATCACTCACCCACGTCGTCGAACAGAACAGTTCGAACAAATGCGATATGTCTCGCGTGGTGGTGGTAACAGATCGGACGCGAAACTAGTTTTCTTACCTTATCAGCTGGGTTCTAGAATATAAAATAGCCTTTTGACGTCCGACAGTATCCGCGTGAATATCGGGATCGCCCTGGTAGGCCGACGTTCTCACATTCACGACATCTCCACTCGTCGTCGAAAACACGCCGCTTGCTTTTTTGCGGGGAACGAGCGGCACAATCGCACGATACGCTGCGACGGCTTCGTCCCAATCACGTATCTCGACACGTTGTCGAAAACGCACCGCTCGCTTTTTCCAGGGCAGGATCGAGCACCCAGTTGCATAATCCTTCGCACCCTCCTTCAACTACGTCCGACAGGCGTAGCGTAGTTTCGCTTTGGCCAGCTCGAACACTCAAGGCGACGCCGAGCAGTTGATGAAGCGATGCTGTTCTCACGCACGCTCTCCCGTGCACGAAAAACACGAATCAATTACATGCCGATGCCTGGGCTGATTCGTGGGTCTCTAACTTCGTCGAATGTCTCACGCGTACACAAGTTTCCACTGGGCCGTCAGGTAGAGTAGGTACGTAACGTTCGCCACGGAGGCCAAATAAAACGAGATGCGGTGCTTTTTCTTGGCGCCGTATGGTCCAGAAACACACACCGATCTACCTTACGTCCGGTTTTCGACATAACCTTTTGCGATTTTCCGCCGAGAAAAACTTTAGAAAACGCGCTGCTCATTCCTGCTCATTGAAACATGGCATGAAGCTGGTCAACCGGAAGTTATCTCGGCCCCAGGAAGTTCCGCCATTACTTGTTTATGTCTAGCTTGGTATAACCTTGTATACACCTAACGGCGGCTGTTCGAAACAGCGTCCGATTCGAGACAGTTTGGAAGAAATCACTGCCAAGACGTGACCTTCACGTGCCGCAGCGTTTGAGGAGACGTTTGCTCGATAAGAAATGTCCATGCTTCGGTTGCGTGGGGAACGGCCGACTCTTGTACTGCGCATGCGCGAGCAGCCCATCAAAGTGAGCTTGTACGCTCGCCGCTTGGTCCGTCAATATGTCAGGGATGAAAGTGCTACGCCATTGGCGCTAAATTGCGCCATGAACGGAAGTCTGCTACACCTTGGGCCAATATGCCATTTTCGCTAAGAATTGCGCCAAACCTGCGCCAAGATGGTGCTTAATATTTTATTATAGATAAATCCTTATATTAATTTTTTTTGTTTTGCAATTATGAATTTTACGGCGTCTCTACTCATCGGATAGTTTGTTTGGTATTAGGTTAGAGCACAGTCGAAGGCTCGAACACGTACAACCACAAACACACATACTAAAAGCGCAAGTCACGGAACATTCGCTGCACTTTATCGGTTTAGCCGATAAAAGAACACGTACAAGGAGATGGCGAATGCCACGATGTCGCGCCTTTGATGCTGCGAATCAACCGGCCAGAGCCGTTGATGCTGGGCTTCAACCGGTCTGTTCGGTTGATGCGCTGCCTGGTTGATCGCCACATCGTCCAAATTTCCAGACGATTTCGTCGATGTCGGAAGCTAAGAGTACCGAAAAACTTTGCAAAAATAGTAGAATTTCCGATTGCGGCTACTGTGATCAAACAGAACCAGGGTCTTGTACTCCTGATAAGATCACTTAATTATCGCGTCAACGCAGAGCCAGGCGCTCTCCCAGGTCAGTCGCTGCTCCTAGCACTACGGTGCAAAGCAGTGAAGCACGCGCGCACGCTGATGAGAGGCAAGGAAGCCTCCCATCAGCGTGCGCGCGTCGTGCTTCACTGCTGCACCGTAGTGCTAGGAGACAGACGACCTGGCCTGCGGATAGGCGCTCCTGGCTCTGCACGATAGGCAGCGCGTGCCTTCTGTCGTTCTGTAATTTGTAATTTGTTGATTTAGTGTTTTTCGATGATGCTCAGGAAGTTGATGCTCAAGAAGAATTTGTCCACCTTTCGGGAAATACCCTGTATATTACCCAGCATATTTGAATAACTACGGTAGTTCCCGTGCAGCTGTCGATCGAAAGAGCAGCGACCTGTGACGTAACTCTGGTTTCTGCGCCGCTAAAGAGCAGTGCCACCTTCAAAGCAGAAGTGTAGGCTTTTATAATATTTTTGGGTGGTTGTTTTTGCTGCTTATGATGTTAGAGTCTCGAGTTTAATAGGCTCATTAAACTTATGGGACTCTATTTTATCGGTAGACGTGTGCGGAAATGCTGGTTTGTGCTGGCATTTTACAGAAATTATAGTTACGGGCTAAGCAAACTATGAAGTGTAAAATGGAGAGGGGAGAGAGGATTTATCCCAATGAAGTGTGGCGCCATGATTCACTTTTCAACCATTTTATAATACCCATTGTAAATAAAGCCTATACTCTGTGAGCCCTTTTTAGGATGACTGTGTTTCTTTTGCGCACTATCTATTCTTATCACAAACGGTGATAAGTAATATGCTCCGAGTGTCAAAGAGGAACCCTCGATCACTATCATAAATGAACTCATTTAGAGATGCAATCACTTTTTTATTCTCAAGTGATGTGCTAACGGGTGTTGGCATCTGGTCCAAAAGCGTCAGTGGTCAAACCAATATTTTGCCTGCTACAGAACCTACTATAAGAAGGTCAAATGCCGCTTCCATTACTGTTACGTGGAAAAGATCCTTTGGTGTTATTTTGTATCTGCGCAAAAAACACACGTAAACAACCGAGTTTATTGAGACTCGTATTTTCGTTTACTCACAAAACCCCTAAAAAAAAGGTATATAGTTTTTGTTTTACTTTACAACGCCGTGAAAGCTGCTGGCGCGAGCCTGTGTTTTGGTTCAACGGTTAATCTGCACTCGCTCAAAGTCCGAAGCGGACTGTAAAACTGGATAAAATACAGGTCTCTTCTGCACCAACAATTCGTATGACAAAAAAAAAAAAAAGTTAGAAAAATTTAAGTTTTTTTTTGTAGATCTTCATTGTTTTTTTACTTCTGAGCACACGCTACCATTGCTCATAAAGCTAGCGGAGGGAAACGATTGTTTCTTTTACTCACTCGTTAGCCTTTATATGCTTCAGATCGGTGGATAAATTAGGTGTGTTAGCGCATCGCAGCTCGGAACCGAGGGCTCCTGGTTTGAGTCCTTGTTCGTTTCGGTGGATGAACAACTTACAAGCTTGCGGTCGTGTGTCACTAATGCATAGTGCACGTTGGAGGCACCATGCTATGAGTCGTACTCCACTAGCTAAATTCCCACTCTTGGTGCGCAACATGTCTCGCCATATGGCAGATCGGACGCTGTCTAAACATCTACGTAACTTCCAATTGGATTTTTTTTTGGCTTGTGTTTGTTGGTTTTTAACGTTTGCTTTTCTCGACCGGGCTGTTCGTGTCGCGTAGCAATCATACGCACCACGGGTCTGGTTAGCTCATATTTGTCTAACATGTTCCAGGCTTCTTCGTTGATTGTGCCCGTCCGTTGAACCCCAATTCGCGTTAACAGACGTCTGCACCTTGAAGGCGGACTCTTAATTCGCTCTTCGTTCCTCCGACGAAGCAGTTCAGGCCCCCTTGGTTTTCTGGCGATCCCGCATTCTTTCCCAAATGGGCAAGACGAAATTTACGGCAACCGCGGTCACTCGGAGCACCTACGCGGCATCTACCCGCTCCTTCGTTTAGCTTCGTTAAGTTCCCGACTAGGGTACAAGGCCCCTTTTTTTCTTTGTGAGTGTGATTTCGTTCCTCCCTCGATCTCGAGCATTTCACCTTAGCCCGTGCTGTGTCGGACAAAACGAAGAAAGCGCGCGGTTCGGGCGGTCAGCTCCGGCGTTCTCTCGGGGTGGCCCCCGTCGCGTATAGTTAGGCGGGAAGCGCAAAGGGGCGCCGTCCAGGCGTTGCCCGCTAATTGTGCGCTGATGAAAAAGCCCGACTGCGGCAGCGACACCGGCCAAGACGGCTTCCCGTGCCTACGCGCGCCTTATTACGGCCTCGGTGTTTTACGAGCGCTCGGAGCCACTCGGAAGTGAGTGGCACTAAATTTGGGACTCGCGCGCCTCGCCCCGCGCCGCCTCTCCGCCTGGAATGGGAGGCCTCGGATCATCGACCAATGACCGGCACATTAGCCTAGCTCATTTGGCTCTGATCTGGGCACGGCGAGAGTGCTTCTTTGTGGAACCGGGCTCCTTACCTCTGGAGCGTCGCTCGGCGGTTGCTTCTCTTTTCCTTCTGGTTCGTGGTTGGTACGCGTTAGCGTCGGACATGAGCGCGAAGGGGATGAAGGATAGGCGTTAACGGCGCACAAGCTTGTCACGAACACCCTAAGAAGCGTGGGGCGTGGATCACCACTTTGCGACGCACCTTAAAGGTCACAGGCTAGCGGTACCAGTGCACTGGATACGTTTCTCATATACAGGGAAGACACACCAGATGGGGGCTGACTAACTCCCCGCTGTCTAAACAAAAGCAACTTGAGTTGGCATACTTCGGTGAATATGGTCAGTCGATTGTTTGTGGTTTGAAAATATGCAAATAATCTAGCATTGATTTCACGTTGTACTCATTCAGAATACGACTGCTGCGTTCGTTCAGGCTGAACCGCCTGCGTGTCGTCAATGTGTGATCTAACGCTGCAACGTGAGTTACAGCAGTAACGTGCCGCACGTTCCATGCAACCTGATAATATCATTGTTAATTTCATTACATTTATCAAGCTCGCGCGAGAGTCGTTTAACAATGTAATCTCGTCCCAGAAGTGAAGCAGCTTGGCCACCTCCGGCAGGGTTAGAGCGCCGGGCACCAGGAAGATCTATGCACCCTATCAAGGCGTCTACGCAACGGATCCGCGCGCATGGATTTACGATCCGGACCTGAGCTGTTTCGTCGAGCAAG
>JAZHYW010038946.1:0-12777 GCA_037355805.1 Ixodes ricinus | reverse complement strand
GTCCGAAAAACGAAGGCAGCACCCCGACAGCGCGCACCAAATCACGTGCTGCGGGAAGACGCCACGCATCCCGTCGGAAGGCACGCACGGCCCGGGCAGCCAGCCAGACACCAATTGAAACGAAGTCGGTACGCTCCGTACACCTCGAAGGGAAGGGGTCGCGGCGAGGGCGCCCGATTTTATTCCCCTTTCGTTTTTGCTTCTGCGCATCCCGGAGAGAAGCCAGAGAGCGGGGACAGCGACTCGCTGCAAGCCGGGCACGTGCACACGACGCCCGCAGTCGAACCGGGGAGGCTACGTGCTCGGCAATCGCCGGGTTCACCTCCCGTCCCCCCGTTGGGATGCTCGGGCACGTAGGGCGCTGCGCACGTCTCGAACGCGCTATGAGGGGGGGCTCACCGAAGGGGGGATATGCGGCGCGGCTGCACCTGCAGCGGCGGCGGGCACCGCTACCTCGGGGCCCTAATCTAATCGGAACCCCTCCGGCGGCCGAGTGCGAACGTGCCTTGTTAACCAACTCCCCGCCGCTTGTGCGCTTTGCTTTATCGCCGAAGCAGCCCGCGAGTTGCTCTCCCGCGCTCACACACGCACGTTTTATGACGTTCGATACGCTGTAACGAGGGGGCCCCGGAAAAGAAAAAGCGGCGCTCTCGCGCGAAGGCAAGAGAAAGGAGGGAGAGCGTGTTTGCGATAAAGTTTATATTCGTGAGGAAGGGAAGCGTCGACGCTATTGGATTATCGACGAGCGACTTACCGGATTATACCCGCTTATCGGGAATCCTTTCCGGGAAGCTCGTCTTGTTGGTTTTTCCCCCGAGAAGCACAAGCACGGGGCGCGCGCGCGCCCAGTTTTAATTTCTTTTTTTTTCTTCTGGCTGGCGAGAGCGGCAGCGAGCGTTTACGCAAATCGCGACTTACGAGATACGCCCGAAACTGTTCCGTGTTTGTCGTTCGCTTCCGCGGGACGCGTGGTGCACCCGCCTAAAAAAGCAAGCGTCGCCCCTAGGGTGCCTACATGTTTCCGCTGCTCCGCTGTTTAGGGTGGCGACAACGTTTGTGATACCTGTTGCCGACAAACCAGTGTTGCCTACCTCGTTACCATGGCAACCTCGGCTGTTTTCGTCCACCATTTTGTCACACTCGCCGGTCGTGCCGCTAATCCTCGTTAGGGCTAACCCGGCTAGGGAGCGCCCACCGCTCTCATTCCGACGGCGAGGTTTCGGCGTGCGATGTCGGTCGCGGGAGCTCGCGTTTCGACAAAAGCAACGCACACTTCCTGCTCGCAACTTCAAAATATGAAATACCTGAATAAAGAGAGCTACAGCCACCACGACTGCCATCCCGCTGAGCCTCCGACTCCTCGTATGAACGGAAACGGATGTGGCCTCACAGTGTTGCCGGACTTTCTAGACTACAGAAACTCAACGTTGTTACGTTTAGCGAAATAAGAAGTGGGAAAAAATGGCGGTGGGAGAGGGTCTGGGAAAGGGTAACAAGAAGTTGGCGCCACCCTAAAGCGGAGCGGAAACATGTAGGCACCCTACTCGCCCCCTTCCCCCGTGTGCGCGTTAATACTCCGCTTTTTATTTGGGCTCCCGTTATCGCGCCCGCTTTTCTTCTACTTCCCCAGGCTTCCACGGCGGGGCTCGCGAGACTCGGGTTCTATTTACGCAGGATTAGCCCGGGAGGATTAAGGGATTACCGCGGGGCGGCGGCGTGATAAACTGCAATTAGATGGCGGGAAAGCCCTTCCCCACTCGTCGCGGAAGGACTGCCGCAACGAGTTCCCCGCGAGGGCAAATCGTTCTCCTCTTCGGCGCTGGTGCAGCAATACATAGCCTTGCACGTGACGTCACCGGCAATACGCGCCATTGCGCCGTACCATTCTGCATCGTACAGGTACCGCGGCTTGCGTAGCACCATCGAAGCTGCGCGCATGCAAGCCGCTCGAACTGTTCACTGCGTTGACGAAACGCTTCAGTGTCACGGGCTGAATTTACGGACACAGAGAACGGTACGTAGAAATGGCGGCTGATGTGACGTCACGTGAGGCATGTATACCAGCTAGGCGAGCAAGATGGATGGATACGGCTGAATTCTGTGAATCAGGCTGTAGCTTGCACCACCTACCTTGCTTCGGTTGGCGCTTCGGGCGCGTCTAACGCTTTTGTAGCGACTCTGTTCGAGCTTCGGCGTCTTTGCCGCTTGGGGGCAGGGCCACCAAAGATGACGTCACGCGCGCGGGCCACGTCTTCTAGGTGGTGTTGGGTGTACGCGAGCGAGCGCGAGAAAAGCCTCGAGTGAGCTCAGAGGGGCCCGAAACGTCCCTCGCTTCGTTCCAGCCCGGTCGGCACACCCGAAAACAACACGTGGGGACGAACGGGACTGAGAAACGTAAAAAAGACGAGTCTGGAAGCGACAGAAGCGGTTCGGAGTGCGTCGCGCACGCTCGGTGAATAGATGGGAGGCACGACAGGGGGGACACCTTTCGTCCTGCTTATACCCGTCGGGATAATCAAACCTGCGGCGAAAAGGAGAACAGTAAAAGCGGTGAATCGATCTCTGGAATAAAAGCCACTGTCTCGCGGCACCGGTGTAGAAGCCGCGCCCATACACAGTTGCGCGCAACTTCCAGCAGTAGCGCCCAATATCAATCGACACAACGTCAAAGGCATTGGCGTCCTATCTGAAATAACGACGAGAATTCCCACGCACACAGTCGGCTAACAAATAACAGTCCCCACCAAGGAGGCCCTGCGGTGCAGTTATGCATTTCATTTGATATTCGTTCGCCGTGATTTTGATTTCATGGAGCCATATTGCCCACCTTTCGTCGTACTATAGTCGAATACAAAAACGTTCAGCCTTTCCACTCTCGTGAAGAAGGAAGACCAGCGGAGCTATACTCGATACACTCTGTGCTTCCTCTTCGTCGCCGTCTGATTTTCGCACTGTTTCCTACGATGAATTCCCACCAACGCGCCGAAATATCGATTCTTCTATTATAGCTGGAAAGGTTGCCGCCATCTACGAGCAACGGCGGAAACCATACTGGTTGTGTGCTTGCCGCCAGGCTTATAGATGGCGGTAGCTGTACAGGTAGGTTTGTGTCGACATACACGGACACGATCCTGGCGAACCTAGCCCTTAACAGCTCCGCTGTAAAAATGCGCCAAATAGGCGACGTTACTAGGGTCTAGCCACCACGTACCAGCCACGGCACCAAATCACACCGTCCACTCACGAGGAACGACAGTAGCCTTGACGCGTTAGGTGACGTCAGCGCGACGTGCGCCTCGGTAGCGGATTATTTGCGCATCGTGGAGGAACAGCAACTGGCGGACGCTACAGCACTTTCGCAAACGGACGTTGTAACGCCCACACTGTGGAAGGGAGAATAAACCGACGAGGTCGTGTACATCGCTCGCACCTGACGTCCGTCCACCCCTCTTTGTGGTGGCCACGAGCGACTCACTGACGCTGCGGAAGCTAGCCTCTCACGCGCCCTTTCCCCCATTATGTCTGACCAAGTGTCGTCAGTCCAAGCTATGTTTATGTATCCCAGAACAATGTACCTCGCTCCGAGTTGAAGCACGTGGCTTCGCGGGTTTTCGCGCTATCGGTTTGATAACGCTCCTCCAACTTGCGGGAAAACACCTGCCGCCTCGCAGCCTCGGTCTTTAAGGCGGATACGTGAAGGCAAACAACGCTTGGAATTCGGTAGGAGGGTCACTATACCATTGTACGTCACTTCGTTCGCATGACGCAACCCTTTTTTAATAAGTGAATATTTGTTAATATCTTCAAAAATGTTCTAAATACGCAACGAAGATTCTCCCCAAGTTCATTCGCAATGGTATACGACCTTCCGTATCCTTCGACAAATTTCAGCACCCCACCGAGCCAATGACGCCAGAGGTTCGGACGGCTCGGCGACGTCAAAGCTTTCGTCGTGCACTGTCTTTCGCCGTGCCGCAAGTCGTCCCCGTACGTGAACCGCGTGAATTCGTGACCACGGAAGGAGGACAAGGTAACGGGTAACGTACTCAATAGGGAGTTTTAGTAGACCGTGTTTCCCGCTCCACTAACCCTCCGCTACGAAAAAACCGCCACTGCGCCTGCGCGCCGTTGGCCTTGGCTGTAGAGTTCCGGGTAGCGGAGGGGCTTAGCGGAGCAGAGCACGGTCTACAAAAACTCGCTATTATCTGCGCGAGCAACGGGTAAAAGGTTGGTTCACACACTCGCGACCGTTAATCCTTTCGTGGGTTGCTACGGCAACGCGGATTTAAGCCGCTTACGAACGCCATTACTGGCGTGCGCCGCGGTCGTTGCCATAGGAACCCGTAAAAGGATTAACGTCGCGAGCCGTCGCAGTCGCACTCGGTGTCGGACTCGCGCGAGCGTGTGAACCAGCCTTGACGGTGTCTCGTTACTTTTATTCATAATCATAACGTCACGCCCTTCCAAAACTGTTGGTGAAGAAAGGGGCCGGACCGGCACGCCCGTCCCCTTCATTGCTGAGGAGGCGCAACCGCAGAAATCGCGACACGCGGGCTGCGAAGACAAGAACGAAAAAGAGCCAGGTGGAAAGTAAACGGTGAAAAGGGAACGGAAGAAAGATATGTCAGACTTTTAAACAAAGAAGGGTCGTGAACGACTCTCAAACGAAGTGAAAACGCCAGGGACTGTCTGCGCATACACCGAGCGCCGCTCCGCGTCCTTGGAACTAGGTAGGTATAGGGCCTAATCGACGTCTGCCTCCGCCACAAAGCAGCGCTCACACTGCTATAGTGCATGGTACAAAACTGCCTGAGGCTTGTTTCTCCCTCGTATATGAAGGTCACATCAGTGATACAAAAGCTGTCTGGACGCGTGTTTCAAGCGCATACATGCGTACGGAGCAAACGCGCATCGAACACGCTCGAGGCGTATCCGCCAATAATTCTGTCCTGCGGCTTCAGGCTCGCGGTCTTAGCGTCGCGGACGAGTCCGAGCCAGGGCTACAGCGGCGCGGCCGCACGAGCCAGAGAGCGTGTGCCTGCCCGGCGGAGTGCCGGATTCGCAGAGCCCACGCGGTCACCGGAGCGCGAAGCGGAACGCGCCGAGGGAGGACGGGGGAGGGAGGGCACGGACGACACGGTGCACTTCACGCGAACACGCCACTCACGCGTGCCGGAGACATGCCAGCCCAACACGCGAGCCGCGCCCAGCCGGCTGCCTCTGCTGGCTGCGCGTCGACGGCCCTCACCCAGCAGCACCGGTTGCGGCCCCCCTCTCCTTTCGCAGGCATACCTGAGCTTCGGCCAAGGGGGCCACCGGGCGTGCGCGAAGTGCGAGGACAAGGGCCGCGTGGAGGCTCGCGTGTTACCTCGAGGTCAGCGGCGGAAAGTGGCTGACACGCGCCAGTGAGCCATCCGGCCTCGAAGCCGAGAGAACTGAGACTGTGCTCCTCGAGGTTTGATGCCGAAAACAGTAAAGCACTCGACGCACGACAAATATCAATTCTGTTCGCAATTTTTTCTAAGTAATGCCAGCCATGCTTTGCGATTCAAGGAGACTCTCCAGGATCATTCAATCACCGCGAGCAAAATGACGTGGACGGCGGAAATGAAGAGGCGGAGGAGAACATTTGCTCAGGAGCCCAGCCCTGGAAGTCTTAGCCTGTCCAGTGCAAGCCGACTGTGCAAGATACACTGCACCACAGGGGTCCTTTGAGACCGTTCATCGAAACGAATGTAAGGACCCTATCTTGTCTTGAGCCGCACTTCGGGGTCTGTTGCGAAAGGCCCCAGAGACGATCTTCGCCCGTCCAAACCGACCGCCACCGGTGAACGCCCTGGAGCGTCGTCGCCAGGTGGTGAAGGTCAGCTGTGCCCGGGAAGCAAGTCGAGAGCACGCCTTGGGGTCGCCAACATGTCTCGTACAAAGGAACGACGTGGCCTCCAACGAAGGATTATCGAGTGGACCGCGAAGTGCCAAGTGGGGACCTCATTATCAACAGGCCCCCCGACCGCCTTGGAATGCTACTGGACAAAAGAGGGGCGTCCTCTCCCTGGCTTCGAGCGTTTATGGGATATTTCTCCTACAGCACGGATTCCAAGTCGGCGGCAATTAGAGAGAATCATCTCTCTTCCTCCGTCCGGACTTCGATGGCGCCATTGTCAGCCGAGATTGACCGGTGACACAGTGACCAAGGACGTCTGGCCCCTCGGTGCGCGTGACGCGAGTGGCGGTGCGTGAGGGAGAGGGGAAAGGCATGCCTTGACGTTGGGAACAATGGCCCCACCGCTTTGGTCGGGGCATTGTCCATGGGGATTCCCTGCTAGGGATATGGGAAAATGCGACACTACCAGAAGGAGCAAGAGGCGGCTGCAAGCGTGGGTTCACAAGCGCTCTCCAGTTGATGTTGAACCTGTCAATTCGAGTTGTACCAGACACTCCCTCGTGCTCCTCGACCTCCCGATTCCTCCGTCCTGATGAGGTCCTGCTGCTGGCTCGGCTCGCGACCGCACACCGAGTCCCAGGCCTACCGCTCAGTCCCTACAGGTCACGCAAGGCACGTCATCCTAAGGATGCCAAAGGTCCGCATGTGCCAGTTGCTCAGACAAGCATGGACGAAACGAAAGTCCAGCGAGGCGACACCAGAATAAAGTGCACCGGATTACACGCAAGACCCACTGCTCAGGGACGATTAGTCTTCACGAAAACACGAAAATATCCGTTACAGCCTGGGGGAACATTAATATCTACGTGTCACACCAGCGAGCACGAGACGGAAATAAAAATAAACATGCCGACTCTCATTTTTACGGAGTCTCCAATAGTCGATATGCATAAAGAGAAAACTGAGCAAGAGAGCGAGCGAGATGTGGACACGACGGATATAACAATATAAAAAAAAAGTCGATCGAAAGAGGCATTCAGAATTTCAGATCATCAGACAGCCCGTCACGCGTGTCGTCGGAACAAATGTCCGCGCACGCAAACCTCGTATAGACACTTTTTCGTGTACTCTCATCTTTAGCCGCCCAATGGGCATATCCGGTATGGGCGACGAAAAAATAATCAAACGTTTCAACCTGCAAATGTTTTAAAAAAAATAGAGGGGAGGTAAAACGAGAATGTGTGACGGTTACGTTTATATCCTAAATGCTTTCTATTGACGTGGCAACGGCAAAAGCAACGTTTCAGGATGTCTAGCAAATTATTCTTTTGAAATTCCCTGACTTTTCCAGGTTTTCCCTGATAATTTCAGGTGAAATTCCCCTGACCACTCTACAGGGCGGGTTAAATATATAATACCCCTGTCAGACGGGCACCTCGAATGACATTTGCCCCAAATGACATTCAGCGTAACCATGTTACTTAGGCAGTGTCACATACGGCAACTCGAATGACATTTGACTTAAATGCCATTCGAGCTCAACTGAGTTCTCCCAAACTCATTTACGGCTCGTAAATGTGTAGTCTCGTCACCAGCGGTCAGCGCAAGTTCACCGAATTGAAATAAAACATTGTAAATATGTAACATACAGTTGAAAACAATGCTTGTAGCAATTCTTTTTAGAAAAAAATGCTTATAACGCGTATATCTCGCACACCTTTTGCGATATATTTGTTTAATATACTTGCGGTCTCAGTTGCGCGTCAGGAACGCGATCCGACGTTCCGGCAGTTCCGGATCCATGCACTACGATCATTGTCTTCAGCAGGCTCCATCGCTACAGGGTCACGGACTTCGCTTGAATCAATCGCAGACGTAAACGTCAACGGGGAAGCATACGGATCGAACGAAGAACGAAAAGAGCGCGAGGAACAACGGCGAGCGAGATGAACGGTTTCCGAAAGCAGACGAGCCAAGCGGCGGAACGGCTACGGATTACTTGGGATTGGTGAAGTCGTGTCATAGTTGCCGCAAAACACCTTGTCTCCCGTCAGAACGTGTCCTTAGTTTTTATCACTGTGTTTGAGTTCATATGTTCTAAGAATTCATTACATTTGTATTTATAGTAAACAATAAAATGGAACACTAGTTTGCCGGGTTAACGCCAGACCGCTATCGTGATAGACATCACCTAAATGACATTTGAGTTGCCCGTCTGACACGACACGACTTCCAAATGTCATTTGAAAATCCTAAAGGCCTTTAGCGTAAATGACATTCAAGGTGCCCGTCTGACAGGGGTATAACACCGTTCCAACACAAGGCATTGAGCATTTAGCACAATGAGGATCATTTTGCACGGGCCTGATCTAACTTGCATATCTAAATATTTGGGTTTGTCCAGTCCGGATTAAACAAGCACTTCCTTGCCGCTGACATCGTCAGTGAAGAGGCCACTTCCGGAAACACGTTGAAAACACGACGCTCAACCACACGTCAATAACCAATGGCAACATGGCCGCCAGATGCACTTTCGAATACTTTCGGCGTAAGGATTGATTGGGGTCTGCGGCGTTCCCATTTGTTACTAAATCTAGTAGCTCTAACTGGATCTAACCTAGTGTCGCGCTGTTAATCCAATCCAATCAAGGCTGGGACTGGATTTGTCGGTTGTTCACTTTGCATCCGGTAGTACACTCTTCATCGGGTGAGCAGAGCCTTGCTTCGCTCTAATGGCGAATTCGGGTGGTCAGTCGTCGGCAACTTATTTTGCCGGAAAGCCGGCAATAGTGTTCGCGTGGTCAGTTTCCGGCCGGCGCGCACCGTTCGGGTGGTGGTTCTCCGGCAAGCACCGGCAACTTTCCGGCGCTTTTTCCGCCCGAGCTCCAAACGGCCGGGCGAGTGGGCGCCAGACTGTATCCGGTGTCGTCACTTCCGAAATGGAGAGAAGGTCAGTGAGAAAAATGAACGAAAGAGCGAAACTGATCTGAAGTCACTTCAGCAGCCACTACTCGAGTCAATCCAAGCCAATGGGACATGGGTGACGGCGGCGACAGCCTCTCGCTAGCGGTGTCGAGCGGGCAAGAGGCGAAGTAAACTGCCACCGTCTGGCGTTTCGTGTTCGGGTGGTGAGGGTCACGTGGTGTGCCGCCGGCGCGTTTCTGGTTGCCGGTTCCGCCGGCTCGGTCTCGCCGGCGATTGACCACCCGAATTCGCCATAAGCAGAATTTATTGCCTATGGTTCTGCCTCAAATCCTCAAGTCTTTGCTCAGGGCACTCCGATGGCGTTTCCGGCTCATTTTCCCTGACTGGGCTCGCTTTTTGACAATATCCCTGACAATTCGATTTTTCCCGGCAATTAAAATTTCCTGGCAATTCCCGGTTTTCCCGGTCGCTAGACACTGCGTTTTCGCCCATACTGGAAGTGACGTCAATTCGAGGTGGCGGTTCTTGTAGAAAAATGTCTATAGACGGTTGCAAACAGGGCATCTGCCCGCCGCCATGTTCCTACTCATGTAAGGAAGCACGTACAATAGACATTTCGCTAAATTACCTAATCATCAAAGAGAATGTTGGGAACGTAGGCACACGAGCTGCACATGCTCGCCTTCCCTATAGAAAAGATTCGAAGTAAATAACCAAAAAAAGGCGTCCGTGGAGCGCGTGCGAAGAGCCATTTGTTTTAGATTTTCGTTTTCGAACAGTTGGAGCTGAAGACACCTGCATGCGCAGCGCTGTACTTAGGTTCTCGGCATTGTTTTCGATGCTCGGGTAATTCGGCAAAGGTCTCTTACAGCCTCAAAGTCACCTTCACGCGCATGCTACGTGTTGCACCAATGGGGCACCAGTCGGGACGCCGTGCTTGCAAACATGGAATAGGGCGTATTCACTGGCGGCCATAGCTGTGCGCTCAACTGCTGCGCGCAGGGCTGACTTATGACTGGCGCGGACTTGGCGCGACCGCAATTGAGCGAAAGCGATGGGAGGAATGGGAGGCAACAAAACGAGCTGACACGACCGTGCGATAACTTCACTCAGTTTCGGATTCAGTCGATCCGATGGAACCAACCCAGCAGCGCCAAAAGTGCACGTCTACGGTCGTCTTTGTGTTTATTGACATCAGCCGGGAGCCTTTGCTTTTGGGATTTGTCTGGCCAGTGCTATCAAACCTAAAAAGAAAACGAGTGCGCCGTGACGATGCACTTTGGTGCAGCTTGACTGGATAGTAGCGTAGGCTGTGGACGGACTGAATGTGGAACCCGATGGAAGGGCCGCCATTGCCCAAAGTGCGGCCGTACGAGCTCGGCATTGACTCAGGCAAACAGGCGGGGGGCCGGAGCGGAAACGAGGAGGGCACAGAAAGCGTGCACAGGCTGCGGTCTGCCGTTCAAGCGCCACGAGGAACCGAGAGAACATCGAGCAGCCTGCAAACGACCCTCCGACACGCCACCGTGACATTACAGGCCGATCCGGCTCACAGCCACGGGCCGGTGGTGAGGTCTCCCCTGTCCACAGCATGGCCGTCGTCGATGCCCATCTCGCATTTGGGCAAGTGTCATAAAATTCGGTCGATTTTGCGCGTTATTTCATTTTCCGCGTAGTTCGAGACGCACACCCGCTTGTCAGTGTCCTCGTTCGATGGCGTGGTGAGCTAAGTTCAAATCGTTTAAGCGGCCGACTTCTCTCGCGACCTCCGCGGTACTCGCTTTCTTCGGGTTTCCGGTGACGTCTCTCGTAGGTTCCCGTTTCATTCAGGGTCACCCGAGCTTTTCGCATTCTTGGGGTTTTCCGGAGTATACTTACGGGAGTCCGCCAATCCACCTTTTGACAAATATGTGAGGCCAGCAAGACACGCGACGGGTTCGAGAACTAATGACGAATTCCACGGGTCGTTCTGGAGCGCGCCGGGATCGACTGTTCTGGAGCGAGCCTGCTTCACTGGGCGATCGGGATCGAGACGGACGTGTTCCACTGGTCGTTTTGGATTAGCTCCCACTCCAGATCTCGATCTGGACCCGAGAAAGTCGCTCAGACGATTTCAGCGGATTCAGGCAGGGCCAGCCCTCGGCGCACACCCATGACTTCCTTTCTCGCGGGGCATCTTGCCTCTGTCTGCCTCAGAAGGATTCGTAATGGCCGCTTCCTTACCCTTGGCTCGACAGCCAGTTCGTTTTCCAGGAAGGAGAAGAGAAGGTTTTGCCGTTGCGGGCATTCGGCAATATATGCCGAAGCTCCTGAGCCATTCCTGCCGCTCGGTGCGTGAACACGTGTGGTTAGCGCGATTGCGAAAACGGCTTCGAGACGGCCGCGGCGGCCGTGGAAAGGGGATTCCGGGCAGGATTGAATGACGGGAAGGCATCCGCTAATCCCGGAGTAGTGGTCATGTTCCACTGGGGATCCGTCGTAGGCGGCGCGACCAGTGTTGCCAATTTAGCTTACTTTGTAGCTAGATCTAGCTACTTTTGGGGGCAACTAGCTACGAAATTTCTCCGTCAGCTACGAGTAGCTAAATTGGCTCTTTTTCTAAAATCTAGCTCCATACTTAGCTATTTTCGTGAATTCTAGCTTTTTATAGCATATTTTCTGCGGTTGGTAACTTGGTAACTTTCTTTTTACTTAGGTTGTGGACTACATACGATTGAGTGGGCCACATAAAGGTTTGGGGACCGTTACAAGCGGTACTTGAATTTTTCTGTGCTGTATCCAAACGCGCCACGAGTTCTCTTCACTGAGATAGAGTGCCTCAATGTTGCTGGAGTTAACTGAAGTCATGATATGTACGGATTGTAGACCGGATTAATCGCACAGGAAAGAATCCACTGCGCGCTTCCGCGGCTTGCACCGGCTGCCACCTCTTGACTGCGTCTGAAGCTGGAGAAATTCTTATATCCCGTGGTTCAGGCAGAACTTTGAGGAGTACCGCTTCTACCCAGGACGTTATCCAGGACATGATTTAGAGTGCACCCTTGCAGAACTGTCTTCCCTTGCCTTGACAGTGCTCTCTTGGCTCTTTCTAACGCTGGCGTAGAGAGGTGTTTCAGCGATATGAACGTTGTAAAAAGCAAACTTCGAAATCGGCTGGAGCTCGACACGCTTAACGCTCTGCTTTCCGTTCGTAACTGGCTCCGAAGATTGAAGAAAAATTGTCACGAGTACCAGCTACCGACCTCAGTGCTGGCAAAAATCGGAACGATGTCTTCCTATGAAACAGCAGAAGAAGAAGCTGCAGGCGCGATTTTATATGTTTAGCCAACAGCGGTTGTAATTAAAGTTTTTGACAAGTTTGCGAGGCTTATATAGTTTCTTCTTCTGTCGAAAGATTTCATTGTTGCGCGTCGTGGCTGAAGGAAATGGCAATTTCACGTTTCTTGATCTGAAGACAAACGTTGACCCCCATAAAAACTGCATGATTTCGCCTCAATTTCGAATCTGTAAATGAACCCAATTAACTCCTTCTAAACGCAGGATGTGCACAAAATGCAGCGTGGTCTGAACGAATTTAGGGGCGCGGGGTCGAGTTTCGGTTCTAGCAGACGATTTTCTGAATGTTTGGAGGCCGTTCCCTTCAGCGCGACGTACCTTCAATTATACTTCAGCTATACTTGAGTTGAATCCTCCCTGTTTTAGGCTCACTAGTCAGAACTGATAACTTTGCTTCTGAATCTGGTGAGTTTATCGATATTTCTTCCAAAAATCCACTACCAAACGGCGGTGCAATGAGAAATAAATAGTGTTCTAATGTGTATAAACTGGTTTAAATGTTCATTTGATAGAAGTGCTATGTTTCAATAAGACTTGGGTAAATTTAGCTACTTTTAGCATATTTCTGGAAACTTTAGCTACTTTTAGCTATTTTTGGGTAGCCTTTTAGCTACTTTTCTTCCTTATGATTT